>VZRH01007807.1:377305-387378 GCA_013397555.1 Urocynchramus pylzowi
GGAGGGTGTCTCTGGTGGGAGGAGCAGGCAGCAAAACCCAAGCGCTCTCTCTCGCTCGCCCGCTCCAAACCGCTTGGGAGAGAAAATCCCTGGAACTGCCTCGAGGAGGGACGGCTGCTCAGGTTGCTTTTCAGGATGTTTGTGGAGGCTGCGGGCTCGGCGAGAGGCTGAGCCGGTCCCGAGCGCCTAAATTGCCGTGAACGTCATTAAGGAGAAGACAACCCCGGAGAGAGGGCGGTTTATGTATTAGGAAGGGGCCCAAACTCCCACAGACTTTATAGATGCGAGTACATCGGCTGTCTGCACAAGCACGAGCACACACTTCTTTTTCTGCCTACTCTTTTTTTTTTTTTTAAAAAAAAGTTCAGATTAGAAGAGACTGCCCGTGACAAACTGCATTAAATAATTTAAAACGTGATGATTATATATTCACCTACATAGACACGTATGTGTGTCTCTGTGCACAGAGCCCCGGGTCACTTTTCCAGCTGGCTGGGGAGAATTAGTGGAGAAGCGTTAGAAATCCGAAGGGGGAGATATCCTCTAAGAATGGTAAAACCAGGAACATTTACTTGAAATGAAGCTATCAGCTTGTGCACACGGGTGGTTTATGCCATTCCATGACCCTGTACCCTTGCCTTCCCATCTCCTTCTGCTCCTGGTACATGCCATTTTGGGGATATTGCCTTGAAATAGATTGTCAGCTTCTTAAAGCAATGACTTTTTTAACTCAGTGGATGCAACGTCTACAGTACTGGAGCTCCAGTCCCAATTAGCCCAGGTAGATGTCTGCTACAACAGTAATTAATAATAATAATAATATCAGATGACAAATGTAAACTAATGCTTCCCAAATTTTACTTGGAAAGAAGGGGAAGCCAGGATGGTGTATTTGGGTCACTGAATCCAGCCTGAGGTAACCTCAGAATTCATACATATATACATTAAGTTTATGCTGACATTAAGATTAATTCCTTGGGCAAAGGAGGAAGAAAAGGGGTGGAGGATAAAGCAGGTCAGTGTTTTTGGGGGGTGTTTTTTGATAGATTGTTCATCTAATATTTTCAGACCAGCAACATCTGGTAGCATCCAGCACCAGATCCTGCAACTCTTTTGGAAACTAATATTCAGCACTTTTTCTAGTTCTTTATGTTTCAAATCTTGGTGTGAACAGCGGGTAGCCAGTCAAAAAACTGCATGGGAATCATGATGAATGATATAATGTGTTTGTATGCATGCATGTGCACCTCTTAATAACAGGGAAACTGAGGCATCACATAAAAATGACTCATGGCACTATGGAAAAAGTGGTGGAACCAGCATTAAACCCTCAGCTCAGACCTAACACGTGTTTAGGAATGGCTCAAGCTCTGGGAGGATGGAAGGGGCAGACAGGTTGTGGAGCTACATCCACCTTAGGTAACATGAAAGCACTTGCTACACTCACTGGTGCTGCTCAAAAATCCCCCTCGTAGCTGCCTTGCCAGTGCTCCCCACGGATGGAAGCACCAGTACCCAGCAGCTGAATTTTGGCTGCCCAGTTAAGATCAAACTCTGCAGGATCTTTTGTACTTCCTGAGGAGCAGCACTAACCTGCTCTTCACCATGCATGTATTTGACTAAATTTCTTCCTTGCCGAGGGTGTGGTTTCCAGATCAATTTAAGCTGATTTAAAGCCAGGCTCCCCCTGAGAAAGATCTTTGTTTTCTCATCCCACCCCAGCCTGGACCTTCAGCTGTGCAACCCCACCCCTCTGCAATGCTGGTACCAACATTTACACACAGGTCAGAAAGCTGATTCTGCTTTTAATTTTTTTTTAACCGTTTGTGTATTTGCTTTTGCTGAAATAATTTTCTGCCGGATCAGCTTCTTGCTCTGACTGGCTCCATGTTGTGGTGGAATGAGGGAGGCCACAGGAATGCACAGCTGGGGGCAAGGAGAGGGTGTCTGGGTCAGGCTGCAGTAGGAAGGGCAGACAGATGATTTGGGATCTCTCTGCTCTCCCTTTCAGCTGCAGACAACTTGATTTCTCTTCCTTTTTTGTTCCTTTTTAGACTGTTTTTCCAGAGTTGTGAGTGTTGGCCTTTCATCAAGCAGCAGTAGGACAAGGAGCCTTGCCTTTGGCATGGATAAGAGATGAAAAAGTCTGCAAGGATGGAACAGTGGGCTGAACAGGTGTCTGTGCTGCCTAAATTACTTGAACTGGAATTGCTTGTAGCTCCCATTTAAAAACTGACTAAACTTCAGGTCAGTGTTATGCTCTGAAAGAAAGAAAAGGAAAAGTGTGGGAGGTTTCTCTGCTCCCTCGTTAACACCTTAGGTAACTGCTCTTGGAGTTGTAGGTGTCACTGGAGAAAGAACAGAGGACAAAAACTAAACCTTGAAACTCTTGATTTGACAAATTTCTTGCAAAAGTGATGTTTGAAACTATTTCCTTCTTGTTTTGTCTAAGTGGTCTGGGTTAGAGCACATTTAGCTGTATTCTGATCTGATGCAGGACATGCTCTTAAGAGAGGGGCAATGTTGCAGCTGTAACCCGTGCTTTAATAGGAACAGCTGGGAAAGTTTTCTCTTTTATGGAGTATTTTCTATGATCCTGCTGCACCAGTACACCTTCTAATAAATGCATGATAGTTGGCAACGGGGGTATTTAAAACAGCATACCAAAACCATGCCAGCAGCATGGGATGAGAAAGAGAGTTTGTTAAAGAATAATTTTTTATGGGAAGTCCTCAGCTCTTGCCTTCATCTTGCTTTGGGACACAACAAAGGGCAGCATTTATTCTGTTGGGTACAATAAAGGATGATGCAGCTCAAACTGCAGTGGTTCAGCCCTCAGATCTGAGCTTGAATTTCAAATACCTTTCACACAGAAAGGCAATCCAGTTTGTACCTTTTTTCATGGACAACGTCTTTCTCTTCCCTCCTTTCCTGCCTGCTGTGTAAACCCTATCCTGCTTCCTGTAGGATCAGTTCCACACAGGTTGCTGAAATATTGGCACCTTCATGTCACTGTCTTTTTCCTCCTCCTTCCTGGATCAATTAAGAAACCAGTTTTTCCTCTTAGTCTTCTCTACTTCTTTTGTGTAGCCTCCTCTTCTTGAGAAGGAAAACTAAATGCTTGTGATGAAGAAATCCCTGTTTGCTGGCACTTGCTGCTTCAGATAATTTCTATAAAAACAGACTCCCAAAGTTTCTGAGCTTCTGCACAAGCCACATTATCAATAGAGTAACATTTTGACCTCTGTGAGTTTTGTGTGCATGCTCTTACCCGAGTTTAGTACTAACTACCACCATGTTTTTGTTTGTGTGGAAAACAGAATATTTGGAAGTGTGTATTTAAGAGATAAATAAAGGGGCTGATTTAAAAACATGAAATGCACAAAAATGTGCAGGTTTGTGCCTGGTGAATTTGTCATCCTCATGTACCCATGTGAGGCATATGCCAGGGGCAGAATTTGGCCATTTGCATTCAGTTTTACCAAACAGGCAGTAAAAAGTGCGGGCTCTGCTCAGAAACTCATTTAATGCCTTTTCAAAAATTAGACACAAAGCATTTTGTCCTCTTTTCTGCTGATTCAGTTTCAAGCTCCTTGTCTTCCTACTTTGATGTCCTCTTTTTAACTTTAACCATGGTTCTTTTCCATTCTGTTTTGCATCTTCTCTCATTTGTCTTGAACAAAGTGCAGCTCCTAAATTATAGCAAACTTTTTTCTCCTTCCAAATAGTCCCACTAAACTAGCATGTGTTTGGGGAATTTTGAACTGTTTGTCTATGCCCTTTGCATGAAAAACATTAATACAGCAAAAATAATAGCATTATTATTTGTATAAGAATGGATAATTAGCTCACGGGGTTTTTTTACTCTGTATTGGATCATTCTTATCAAAAGTTTCTAGTCATCTCTCCAGCATTATTACTGAGAACATATTCACCAACATGAAGTTAATCACATTATGGATAAAGCCATTATATTAGCTCTAATCCAGGAATTTGAACAGATTTGGGTTGAGCTGTGCTCTGTTGGACAATACTGATCACGTTATAAAAATTAAGTGTTGCTTCTCAATGCTACTGATCAGAGGACAGTCAGAAATTAAATCTGTGGTTTGGGCTGTGAAAAAGGCATTATTACTTCTGAGGATGCCAGTGAAAGCTAAAATAGAATTTTAGGATTTATGAAATGGAGCTATGGCACTGAATTTAATGTTCATCAACTGGGGAAGGTGGACAGAGTTCAGTCCTTCACAGTTCAGCCCTTCACTTCCTAAAACTGGATTACCACGGGGATCCTTTTATTACTATTTACTTCAGAGAACATTAGAAATGAGTTCACGTTACTGAAACTTTTAGTGTTACATTTATTCTACATTTATCTACAACTAGAATATCGGCTTGTGCTGTTTTCTATATATGTTTATATAGTGGTCTGAGCATGCATACATACACCACTGTACTTCAATCATCTCTTTAAACTTTATGTAACTAATCTATTTCTGCAGCATGGGAGTATTGTTTGATGTAGACTCCAATATTGCCAAAGCAGCTCGAAGAAAACTGAATTTAATTTTGTGCTATTAAATTATTGTGTGCACACTTGATTTGGTTGACGCTTTTGGCACAAGCCCAGGTATTTCCTTCGTTGGTAACATTGTAATCTGAACGTCTGAGATCTCAGGCTTACATTTGTGAAAAGCTAAGCTGGGCACGAGCTCGGACGTCACTGTTGGGAGCGGATTTGAGTTGTGCTGCAGCACCTTGGAAATGTGCCTCTGAAAATCTGCTTAGCTGTTACATTTTCTTACAATAAATGGTGATCTTTGCTCCTACACACATTCAGGATTCTTCTTATTAACATATGTTTATGTCTTTTTCAGTTTTCTGCTGTTTGCATTCACTAGAGGCAGGGATGTTTGCTAATTTTTATACTGAACAAAAAGCATATAAAACATACTCATTTTTTTCAAAGGGAACAAAATAACTGATCCCGACCTGTGAATGCAATGGGATGAATTTGGATGGCTTTACTTTTTCTCTCCAGGCAGGTGCAGAGTAATACCTCAAAAGAACCATTATTTAGTGCCTTTATTCCAATGTGTACATAAATGCTTGCATAACCCTTGCACAGCTGCTGTACAAACTACTCATGCCACAAGTATTAGTAATCCTAACAGGGGAGGTTGCATGGAAAATTGGGGTGTGTATGCTAAACCATATGTACCATGCCCCTGAATCATAAAACTCGTGTTGCTGGAGCAGAGAGATCTTTGGAGACTGCTGGTTTTACAGGTCTGAAGGAAGCAGGATTATATACAACAGCTGCACCCCACAGCTTCTCTCCTGTTGAGGCTTATCTTGTGCATTTCAATAAGCAGGAAACAGAATTTGGTCCAACATTATCTTATATGGTCTCAGCTCCTACTTTTATTTATATTTCATTTCCATAGGAACAATTATTTTCACAGTTTATTTTGAATACACATTAGAGCCACTCCAATTGGAAGTTTTGAGCTGCCAATTCCAAGCTGCATGGGGCTGCAGAGACACAATGTGCATTTTTTTTGTTTCTGGTTCTGCCTCTAAAATAACTTTCTTTATATCTGTGGTGATTTATAGCAGCGTTTCTGAACCAGTCTGGAGGAAGATGGGAGCTGGAGAGTCATTTGATTCTGGCCACAAAAATCCCCTCCCAAGCAGAGCAGAGCAGGGTAGCAGGGCTTGGCCCGGTTCTGCAGGGCGGGGGGGAGGCTCCAGCTCCCGGGTCCGCTGAGGGAGGAGGTTTGCCACATTACAAGTGGCTGCGTGAAGCAATCTCCCAGACCTTTAGCAACACAAAATCATGAATCAGGAGGATTTAAAAATAATCTGAAGAGGCAGTTTCCTCTGCTGGTGTGTGTTGGTGCAGCGCTGTGTGAGCAGACGGAGGTGTGCGCGTTTGCACCCACCAGGAGCTGCCGGCGCTGGGTGTGGAGTGCTCGGTGTCACCGCTGCCCCTTCTGTGGAGGGTGCTTTAGTTGTAAGTGCAGTGCTGAAGGAGTTTATCTTTCCGAGACTGGCACTTCTAAGTTTTCAGTCAGAACAAATGCGCTTCCTAAATGGTGCTCAGCGTGCACTGAGTTGGCTTTGTCAAGTGCATCTTTTCAGCATTCATCCAAAGCCCTTTCTGCAGTTGTCTGAGCCCCATAGGCGAATATATACTGTTAGACTATTAAGATAATTTTTCAGTTAAGACATCGTCAAACTGCAAGCGGGACAATAGAAACAAAACCCCTTTTGTTCTGACTAAACTGTTCCTAATGACCCCCTCTATAAACAGTGGCACCAGCGGAGGTCTCAACAAGGCTCTTCATTGAGCCCCCTTTCAAAAGGACAAGCAGAGCAGAACATGGGGCAGAAACTCTCAGAGTTACTGCACTTTACTCCGCTCTGGTGGTCTGACCGCAAGACAGAATCTGTTGTTTTTGTTGTTCAAGGCACCCAAAAAGCATAATTTAAAAGCATGGATTTCCACAGTTAGCATCCTATAAAGAGTACTAAATATTTGGATTGTCGGGAAAAGAGCAGAAGGAAGCAGTTTGTGTGTTTGTTTTTTTGTTTATTTAAATCAAGGAGTTATAAAATTGACTATTTAGAGTTGCACATAAAAGTTTAACTTATTTCCTTGGGATAAGTTGCTGTCTGTTAAGCTCATGAAAATGTAAAATCCAGAGAAGTTAAGATTTTTACATTCCAGAAAGATCCTCACATTTGTTTGGGGGGTAAAAACCATCTTGGTGAATAACATGTTTATCATGAGCAGGGGAAAGGTTTCAGTTGTTTAGTGTGTACAGAAATTGAAGGTATGATGATAAACTGAAACCACACAGGACCAAACTCCTGTTCTTCCAGCTGAGTAAGTGGAATACGTGCAGCACAGGCAGTGTCCTCACACAGATGAGGGCTATGGAGATTTTGAATCACTTCCTGATTATTCCTGTCCCTATTTCCATGTCCTGAATACATAAGGAGAACAGCCCAGGAGACCTTCCACTTCAACAAAAACCTGTTTACAGAGCATCTTACTGTCTGTAACTGGGAAATGATGACAAGTCAGACAGCAAACATCCTTAATTTGGATGGTTTGGGAATTTACACTGGCTACATTTGCAAGTAGAAATGCCAGTTTCCTTTGAAAGAATTTGGGGGTTGTGCTTTAATATCAGATTTAATAAGGGTATTTCTAACTTAAAGCATAGGCTACTTCTTCATTTGGAAGCAGGGAGAGATTGAGGAAGGAGAAGAGAGAACAGCCATTAAGAAAGGAAGTATATATTGAGTAAAGGCTAAATCATGGAGAAAAGTAAGAATATTCAGAACATCTTAAAAATTCCATGATGTGATGGGGGTCTGAGGGCACTCTGCCATTTTTGGGAGAAGTTCAGCTGTTCATAGCTCTAAGGTTTTGGTTTTTGGTTAGGGATAGTGCCTACTCTCTTCCTTTGTAAAGTATGGAATGGAAGGTTTCAGTGTGTCCTGGAAAAAGGAAGGATTTGGGCAAGTCCCAAGATATGAAGGTCCAGCACCCTGTGACAGGATACTGAGAGAAATGTCAAAGAAATCTCTAAGAGATTTTCAGTAGAAACAAAAGAATCTTTGTGAAAGATACTGTTAGCAAGTCTAATGGAAGGAACGGGGACGAAAAGCGAATCGAGAGGATTTGCAAGTTGTTTCTAAGCCTTGAGGCAAGAACAAAAAGCTGAGCATTTACTGTTTACTATATTTGGTAGGTATGGAAGAGCACTTTGGCCATCGAGGGAGCTCATAAACTGCAGAGCCTCATTGTCTCCCGACTGGTTGTTGTGCTGGGGGTAGAGAAAATGCTTCTGAGCAGGAGCAGCTGAGACTTGGCTCTGCCTTTTGTGCAAATGCTGTTTTCACAGCAGCACGGCCGAGATCCGTGAGCACATACCCGTGTTTCCATGAGTCTGATTTTATTTTTCTTGTTTGTATGCATGCAGGCATGATCCAGAGTGTGGTAGCTCTAGTTTTCAGGATTAAATGTGGAAACTGCAATGTGATAGCATGAAAGTACATACTAACATGAAAGTACAGTACTCATTTTGTCACATCTTTTCTCAAACATACACATTTGAAGACAGTTTTTACTGAAAATTTCTAGGAACAAGATATTAACTGTATCTGACTAAAATTTGTTGCCTCAGAGAAGTCGAAGTGGATAGTCAAGAGAAAAAAACGTACTTTTAAAATTTATCTAAATAAGTTTATGGGAATTAATTGATCAATCAAAAAAAATTGTAATGGATTTTTAACTGTTTAATGCCATGCAAAGCAGATTTTATTTAGCATTTTGATTGGCCACTCTCATGCTTAGGGATCACATTAGAGATGGGATAACTTTTAATCATGAAAAACAAGTGTCAAAATGATCATTTTCTCCAGTTTTCATATGGGTACACGAGGCAAAAGTAACAACATGAACTTTATATTAACTTTGACTGTTGTAAAATTGCTTTCTCTTGAAAGTGATGGATCTGGTTATACATTCATCTCCTGAGCCAAAGTATTCTTCTTACTCTCTTCCAAAAAATGTTGTGATTCACTTAGTTTTTAATAATGTTAATAGTTTTTTCATCCCAGTGCAAATAAAAGCTTATTGCAAGCTTTCAACCTATACTAACAGCAGTAGGACACAGTATATTTGTATAAAGCAGTGATCTTTAATGTTTTCTAATCTTCAGACTTTGGTGGCAGCCAATTCTTTGTGTCATGCCAAAGCAATGTGTCTTATTTACCTTTTTGGATCCCTGTAAAAGCAGCTTATGGGCCCCAAAGGCCTGTGAAGTAATTTTAAAAATCAGTGAATAGGACAATACAGAATGCACAAATCAAATTAATTTTCCCCATGCAAGAGCTAAGTATCTCTCACTCTTCTAAAGGCCAGCAAGTTGGACCAAGCTTGAAGAGAAGAAATGAATTGAAGAGTTAAGGGTGGTGCACTGAGGATTAGAGTTGACCAGAAACAGAAAAAAAATCTAGTGTATAAAAAAATTAATGGTTTTGACATTTGTTTTAGATTTGTCACAGAATGATTTAAAAAACAAAACATGAATAGAAAGAATGAGACATCCCAGAATAGCCAACATCCAGTGGCTAGGGTATTTACTTGGGCCTTGTCCAAGGAGTGCTTTATGGGATTTGGAGCAGACATTTGACATAATGTTTTCAACATTATTTTTGTCAGACTGAAATCTGGGCTCTGTCGTGGGTTGAAAAAGAGCTTGCTTGGAGTCCTGTGCTTCTTAGGTGAGACTTAGTCACCAGCTGTTTCATCAGGCAGTTTCTCTTCAGCCTGGGGAATTTTTTTCTTTTTTTCATAAAATAAAGTAGCTGCCTGGAGAATAGACAGTTATTCTGTTGTGCTTGGTAGGGTGCTAGCATATATTTGGGTATATTTCTGGCTTTGGGTATCTTATAAATCACCCTTCACATTTCTACTCCATTCTCATTCAGAACAGATTTTTCTCATGGAAATATCTGAACCTACCTAACTGTATTTCCATGGAAATCAGCAAAAAAATAATTTTTTTTGCAAGTTAGCATTTTCTGATATAAAAAAACCACTTTGTCAAAAAATTCTCAACCAGGTTTTCTGAGTTGAGATCTTTCTCGGTATTTGACAAATGTGAGGTGCTTACCTTCAGTATTTTTGTAGGTTGTGTGTGTGCTCTGGGGTGATGTGTGCTCTGGGGTGATGAAATCTGGTGGATAAATCTGTGGAAACTTTGTAAGGAGTATCTAGAGCAAAATATAAGAAGATGTTGGTGACTGTCTCTCAGCTCCTACTGAAATTAGGTTAAATTCATTATATGGGGGGAAAAAATCAGAAAATGCCTTGGAAATTTCAACCCTTCTCCTTTGGTTTGCAAACATGAATCTTTCAATCCAATCCTTTCATCCTTGCTCCCACTCTGAATCTCATCAAGCCACTGGACACACATGTTCAGCTTCTCTTTCTGGTTTAGCCTGTGCTCCTGCCAGCCTCCCACTAGTTTGTATTCCTTCCTTCCTTCCTT
>VZRH01007808.1:0-42146 GCA_013397555.1 Urocynchramus pylzowi
CGGCCCTTTCATGGAGAGGTCCAAGGCCTCGTTCTCACCGCCCATCTTGATGACAGTGTGACGGCTCAGCTGGGGAAACTCCCGTGGGTGGAGAAGCTCGAAGGGCTTCGTCTCCTCCTTCTCCAGGGGTGTCTGGGTGCCCTTGCAGGAGTTGGGGGTGAAGAGTGGCGGCTTGGGTGGGTCAGGGGCCGCCTTGGCCTCGGCGCCGTGGGGCACAGGGATGGGGACAGGGATGGGGATAGGGATGGGGACGGGCAGGGGCACGATGACGGGGTAGGGCACCAGCAGCGTAGCAGGGGGCACCAGCGGGGACAGGGGCGAGCTGAAGGCCTGCGGCGGGAGGGTGGCGTAGTCGGGGGGCGGCTGACAGGGGGCTGAGCCCAGGGCGCCCTGTGAGGGAAACAGGTCCTGAAGGACGGCGGCGAATCCCGGTGTCTGAAAGACCGGGGGCAGGACGGGCTCCTGCGCCTGGCCGGAGGGCTTGGGGTCCAGGAGCTGGGGCTGCCCAACCGGGGTGGCGGTGCCGGGGAAGAGGCCGGCGTGCAGGGGGCTGGCGGGGCAGGCAGCCCCCGGGGGCAGCACCAGGGGCGAGTTCAGGTGCTGGAAGACGTGCTGCTCCAGGAGGACGGGCAGCGGGACGGGGCCCTGGGTCGTCATCACGTAGGGGGTGGCGGCATTGGTGGCTGGCATCTGTGGGGCTGCGCTGCCGGCGACCTGCAGGTGGATGGGCAGGACCACGGGGCTGTCCCCCAGGCAGATGGGCTGCAGCACGGTGGCCGCCACCTTCAGGGCCACCCCGCTCTGCGACTCGGCCGGTGGCGTCAGGATGGAGGGAGCAGGGACTGTCACCAGCGGGGAAAGGGCTTTCTTCATCAGGTCGGCTGAGTTGATGTTCCAAGCCTCTGCTGTGATCAGCTGAGCCACCCCATTTTCCAGCTTGTTGTTGGCCATCGCCGAGGGTGAGTTGGTGACATCCATAGGCAGGTTGGGGGCATCCTTGTACAGCTCCTCCATGTCGCAGGGCTTCTTGGTCTCTGCCAGCACCACCTCTACATCGCTGTCAGTGGGACCCGCGGCGGCTCCACGCTGCCAGGAGCATCAGCACTGACATAATTTGGCCTGCAAGCCAGAAGCATATTTTAGGCACCACATAAATCTCTTCCCTAAAATAATATTTGCAATTTCTTTTCAAGACCCCGTCACCAAAGAAAAGCCGTTAAACGTTTCCACACTTCAAGCTAACGGCTCCATAATACAGTGTACTACATATACAGAGATGTGGGATATGCATACAGCCCTGAGTGTTGTGCGAAACATTTTGGGGAACTTATATTTAGCCATAAACATGGCCTTAAGGACTGCCTGCAGCCAAAAAACCCTCTCAGTACACAGCCTGAAACAAGGACTCAGGATGCCCATTCCACATTTTTAAACACAGCTTCACATAATGACAATGCACATCAGAGCTGAGTGACAGCATGGTGTTTTAACTCAACAGAAGCCCCAAAACAAACATTTCTAAAAATATTGCAGCCAAAAAATATTCAACCATTTGTGAAGGGTACTTCATTCCCCTTCAATACTTGTTCCTTTTTTCTCCTGCAACTGCTGTGTGCAGGATCAGAAAGGAGCATGGCCATGCAATGGCAAAGCAAAACCAAGCAAAGCTCCAGTGTTTACCCTGTCACCGAGCTAGACAGAGACAGTTATGTGAACCAGGCACCTGATTCATTAAAGACTTGGGAAAAAACCAAAATGAAAACAACCCAAAAGCCCAACTCTTTATATCAACCAAGCAAATGGCAATTAAAAAAGGGCAGGGATGGTTTCTGTTCATGATCGTGGTGAAATATGCACCCTGTTTCCCCTAAAGATCAACGCTTCCCTCCCCTGGGCAAAAAAAAATCAAAAAAAGTCAGCAAATTAATGGTACTATGCATCCATTTATTTAGAAGGATAAAAAAATTCTGCCCTGTGAGCTGCTGCCAGCAGGCTTTGGCTGATGCCTGGCTGCTTTGCCTGGTGCTGCCCGTGCCTCTCCCGAAGTGTGAAGAGAATCCTGCCGTAGTAATAATCACCATGGAAACTTGTCCAGTTTCAACTCTGTTACCATGGGAAAGCACCAGCACACCCCAAATGTACATTTTTCACCAGCACACAGCTGGACCCTGCTCTCTATGAGCAAATGATGTGCCATCACCACTGCCCAGCTACCCAGGCCCATGGGAGCAAGGCACTGGGATGACAGGGAATGACAGGGAGGGCAGCACCATCTGAAATTGAAATTGTCTGGGTGAAGGGTCCCAGCTTGGGGATGTGCACGAGTCTAAGAGCATGTAAAGAACTCCTTGGCTCTGGCGCTTACATAAATGGTTTGCTGGCATGGATGTTTTGTAAGACCAACAAACCTGCAAAGAGGTCAAGGAAAAGGAGAAAAAACCAAAAAACCCACAAACAGAGGCTAAAAAATGTCCAAGGCAAGGAAGTGGGAAATCTACTAAATCTCTCTTGAGACCTGTAAATCCTTGGATTTGGCAGTGATGTACTATGGTGAGCACAGGACTACCTACAGAAATGCCAGGAGTTGGTAGCAGAAGCTGGTTGGGGGAAATGCTAATAATTTATCAGGCACATCTGAGTGCTTAAAAAAGATTTTTAAAAGTAAACACATGAGTCATTTATCTCCCCCTCCTGCTGCTGGCTTAAGGAGAATAATTCTGGATTTTTCCCATCTCATGAAATGTTCTGCAGAAAAGATTCAGAAATATAGAGCTGGGGGGTTTTGTTTGTTTGTTTGTTTCCTTTTTTCCAGCTCTGGCTGAGACAGATTAAAGGAAGGCAGAGATACCCAAGTGCTGAAAACAGGAGCAAAAATCAAATTTCTTATTCAGAAAATGACAGTATCAGTAAGAAAACCATTGGGCCAGTGTTGTTTTGGAAAAACAGAAAAAAAAAAGTAATTGTTTATAAAAATAAAGACTATGAGGAGACAGCTCAGCAGATTAAGCTGAAAAAAATAGACATTGTCATTTCTGTTAAGGAATTAAAAAGCTGCTTTCTACTGCTCTTACATAATCTCTCCCTGTTTTTCAAATGACCATTTTGGTCTCTGCAGTGCACACCAGCATCTTTGCTCCTCCAGCTGCTGCAGCACAGCTGAGTGTTCTGCACATGACATTGCCCCTTCCCAATGTTTCTGTTTGCTTGAGAAGTGTGAGATTGCGGTGTCTTCATAGAGAATTAATGATCTGGTGGGGACAGGAAATGACCCCCTGTTCCCCTGGCAAAACCATTAAACACTGAGAAACAGAAAAATTAAGATGAAAATTATGCTGTTTAAGAGACTTGAGGGATTAGCATGCTGTAGGGACCCATGGAGAAAGAGACATATCACCACTGAAGATGAAAGTATAAAACATAATAAAATTCCCCCATTGCTGCTTTAAAAGGTGACAGGGCTGGAGGCAGAGGAAATTCCAAGATGAGAGGAAGAAGAGCTCATCTATCACCCTCAGAAACCATGGAGAAAAGCCTGTAAGCTTGGCCGGTTTTTTTCAAAGCACAGTCAAATATTGTTTTCCACACTGAATCCTCTATGTGCCTGGGATCTGTAAATACACATTGTTGGGAGCCAGGTCACTGCCTCTGGAAGGGCCCCACTCTGTGAGGGAAAGGACACAAGAAAGGTGAGGTGCAGCCCTTGACCCAGGTTAATGGGTTTGGGGTGGGTTTTTTCCCCCCTCACTTTTCCTATGTAGAAGTGTACCTTTCTGTACTTCCAGTACACCTGCTTCTTGAGCATGTCATCACTACAGAAAAAAATAACATATATAAAAAATACATATACATAAAGATATTTCCTGATCCTGCCCACAGCCTGCAGTTCGGCAGTAGCTGGCTGCCAGGTACAGTGGAGTCCAGCACAACTTGATCCTGCTCCCTGTAAAGCTATTTTTAGTTTCATTTGGGAGGGAATCCCAGGGCTGCTAAACACGTGTTAGACTAAAAATCTTTTATCAAGGTCAGTAAGCAGGCAGAGAGAAAAGGATCCAAGTCCCCAAGCCTCAAATGAGGAAACTCTGAAGATCTGAGATCAAGAGACAGACTGAAGTTGTCCAAAGGTGTTTTGTAATTCCTGGACTGCTTTTTTATATACTATGTACACAGCGTACACCATACAAAACCCTAAATCCTCATGGAAGTGACTGAAACAAAAGTAAATTTTCAGTATTGGTACTAACAGTGATAGCTGTGCTATACTTCTGTAAAAAAAAAAATCAGCCTGAAGCATGTGCTGGGGTTTGGGGAGTTTTTTGGGTCTTTTAAAATTGCTGCTTCACTACATGTAAATTATTCAGTTATCCAGTTTTTAAAATAAGTTTCATGTATCTAATATACATAAAAGAAGGTAATGTAATCTAGAGGAAGTGCCTCAAGTTTCCTCTGCCTATCATACCTCAGTCCTGGACAATCAATTTCACTTTCCCATCTTATCTATTTTATATTTAATTTGCTGTTTGTTTTAACTGCAAAGAAGCTTGGAACACTGAAACAAGCCCTACTGTAAATAAGCCGAGCTTTCCCATCAGGGTGCTGATAAGAGCGAGGTTCATGGCACTATGCAATGATGTGTGTGACTGTACAGGAAATGGTATCTCAGCTATACACAAATGCTTTGGAAGGATAGTGATAACTCCAGATTATTTTTTTATCTCCTGCTGATGGCTGTGCAAGACTTTTCTCAGGGCTGCTGTGTGCCTTCCTGTGGGGCTGCAGCACAGCTCTCCTTGTGCTCTGCCTGCTTGTCTGCACCATCATGGCTTGTACCTCATGTCGACACAGAACTCAAATTATACTGTGCACACCATGGGAAAGGATTAGATGCTCCCTTTGTGGGATGCCTGGCTCCAGTATCTCCTGGAAAAATAGGGCTTCCCTTGAGTACAAACACAGTAGCAAACAGAAAATTAAAAATCTTGACTTAATGGAGCTGCTTGGGGACAAAATTATGGCTGGATACAGACTTCAGTGTTTTCCCAAAACTCGCTGCTTGATGTCACTGATCCAAGCAACTACAAATCATCTTCCATGCTACAAATTTTGGTCTCTATAGTTTCAGCCATGCACAAAGGTTTTACCATATTATTATTGGTGTTTTGTTGCTAGAATAGAAAAAAATGTATTTGAATAAAGTGAGCTTTCATATACCAAATACATGGAACTATTACTACACGAATAACACACAGGTGGGCTCTCCCACATGTGGAACCCATAAATGATTTCAGCAGTGTTTGCCTCTCACATTTCTCTCTGATTCACCTATTCATTCAGGCACCTGGGACTGAGAATCCTGGCTACCCTTGTATGCTTTTAGTAGTGTAATCCTCAAGCATCAAAGGGCAAAGGACTAATCAACTCACAGCTAGTACTGAGCTTGCCTTCCCCCCTGTGCTGTACCATTTGTGGTGCTGGTTTTGATACACCACACACATCAGTTGGTGCAGAGGCACCATGAGGGCCAGTGGGGCCTGTCCCCCTTCTGCCTGCACACGGGCTGAATGTGAACGCCTCCATAGTATGGGGCAGGCAGAGCAGAGGAGACCCACAGGATATTCCTTAAGGAGAGATGGCCTTCATCCTCTTGCTAGCTCACAGCTGCACCCCAAACACAGTCCCACTGCCTCTGAAAAAGGGGCTCAGTGACCACTGCTTGGTCATCACAAAAAGGGAATCACTGGGCATGCACTTCTCTGTCTCCTCTAAGGGGCACCAGGGGAACATCCCAGTTTAGCTCTGCTCTCTTCTGCCTCAGTCCCTTGTCTCAAACACCCAACAGCTAACTCCCTGTTATGATTCATGAGGTACCATTCAAAATCAATTGAGGGCAAGGAGAGAAAGGCATTGGAAAGATGGGCAGGATTCACTCTGGCACCAGCCAGAGAAAGAAGGGAGGACTACACCAGGGTATCACTGCCAGTATGGAAGTTACACCCACAGCCTTTGTTGCTCATCCCTCTGCACATCTCCTGTTCACCACGCACGTATGCACTGCCTCGTGGTACTTCTCACTCTATGGAAGCTACACTGTGGAGGATAAGCTGAATGCTGCCAAGGAGCAGTTAAAATAAGCACCTCATCAGACAACTTCAAAAGATGCTAGAGAAATAACGCTCCAATGCAAATCATGCAACAGGTTTACTTTCCACTGCTGCTTTTGTGGATCCTTTCAAGAAGCAAAGCTATTTGTGTCAAGGCTCCCATCCAAGCTGTTAAGCCCTGGGGAAACAAGAGAGAAATGAAATCATTACAGCAGTGCAAAATAGCATGTTATAGATGGGACATGGACAATATGTATACACTGCTTCAGCACACAGCATGATCATTATCAAATGCAGCAGCCTCACTAACTGATGGTCCTTCGGTCTTTTAAATAGTTCTGTTGAATAAATGCCATGGCTGTCTGCCTCTTGCACAGGCAAATCGCCTGCAAAGAGCACGTTAGAGTCATAGATTTGCTAACTATATTGCTGTTGTCAACAATTTGTAGTTAGCAATCCATTACGGGGAGAAGAGAACTCACTTTTTTCTCGTTTAAAAACAAATCAGAGCAATTGAAAAAAATATCCTATCATGGGCCTGAAACCAGTGCCTTCACTCCCATGGGCAATATATACAAGACAGACAGTAAATACTGTGGAAGGAATAGAACATTTTCCTCACAAATTTCAACCTGAGCTTTTTTTTTTTTTTAACCCAATTTGAAAGCCTCACAAAATCCCCTACATTTGCAGTGGAAACTGTGACATACCCTAAGCGTAAGGGAGATGGCCTTTGCTGCTGTACTCCTGGATGCCTTTTCCCTTTTCTTTTACTCCATTCACAAACTATTTCACTAACTGGTTGTAACACTTAACTGACGGGCTTTGCTTTCAAAAGGACCACTGCTTACACAATATACACTATTACATGTAAACCAGCACTATAAAAACAGGGCTACCTTGAAATTATTTCAGATTGCTCTTGCTATTCCCAAATATTCAATATTTCTCATATCTGCAGCAAAGGCCTATTCCTGAATCATCATGCTTGGAAGAACCTTTCACCAGCTTTCTGAAAATAAAATCTTTACAGTCGTAGTTAATTTTTTATCCTTGGTATTGTACACAAACGCCTGCACAGCATCAACTTGCTTAGCTTCCAGTGAGCTGAACACACACTGAGGAGGAGACAGTGCATGGAAATCTGATGTAATAAATCTGACATGTGGAGGACAAATATAAATTTGCCAGCCATAATTACTGCTGAGTCACGTGTTAAGTAGCATCCCTTCAACCCAGCTGGGGCTTCTGACTCCGTGCAGCTTTTGTGCTCCCAATTTCTGTTTAAAGTGGGAAGACAAGTTACTGTTTTTGTGACTGTAGAAGTACCTGTTTAAATCAGCTTTCTCCCTATACAGCTGGCTGTGTGCAGATGTCTCCTTCAAAGTATGAGGCAGACCCTTGGGATGGGGACATCAGCAGCTGCAGCACTGTATTGGGACAGATGTGTCAGTGCCCAGCCCAGAGCACCTACCATGAGAAGGTGCTGCCTGCACAGCCCTGGGAGACTCTCTTCTCACCAGCACCTTCCCAAAATACAAACTTCCTCCAGCAGAGATGCTCTAGCCCATCATTTTTGTGGCTCGTGGTCAACTTGGTGTCCAGCAGGACACCCAGGTCCTTTCTTGCTGAGCTGCTTTCCAGGTGGGTGGCCCCTGGCATGTACTGATGCTTTCCCCAGGTGCAGGGTTTTACACTTCTCTTTGGCAAACTTCACGAGGCTCCTGTGAGCCCAATTCTCCAGCCTGTTGATGTCCCTCTGGATGGCAGCACAACCTTCTGATGTATCAGCCACTCCTGCCAGTTTTGTGTGATCTGCAAACTTCTGCAGGTATACTGTGCCCATCACTAATGAGGAGGCTGAGCAGGGTGGGACCCAGCACTGACCTCTGGAGTACACCCCTAGCTACCCAACCCAACTGGACTTGCTGCTGCTGGGCCTGTTCTGTTTTCAATCCACTGCCTGCTCATCCAGCCCCCACATCAGCTGTGTGTCTGTGAGGATTTTCTGTGACACAGTGACAAAGGCCTTCCTCAATTTCAACTGCTCTACCCTCATCTAACCAGGCTTTCTTCTCATACAGTAGGTCAGCTTCCCACAGGGAAGGAAAACTGACAGTGGACTACAAGTCTAAGAATGTCTAAATTAAAACTATATGAGGGAAAAACTGAACTTACTCTAGGGATCTGTCTTGTATCAGAGTTCCTGAGATTTACCATACCTTAACCTCCATGGCTTTCACACATGCTGTGCACCCATGTATTTACTTTTGTAGTAGATCATAGGAAGAATGCAGATTCATGCTAGCATTTTTAGGCTCAAAAAGTGAAGTGCATGATTTTCCTATGGGAAAAAATATTTTGAAGAATTTTTCTTGTCATTAAATATCCCATTCAACTGATTATTTAGTATCATTTTCAATCAAAACATTATATTCGCCAGCAAAGCAAAGAAAAATGAGCTGGTTTGAGTACACAGAGCTAAACAAAACAAACAAGAGAGCCCTTACTTTACAGTAAATTTTAAAACCCACGCATTTTGTTTTCCCAGCAATCAATACACCAATGATAACAAGAGGAAAAGGATACCAATTAAACATAATTGCCAGCCCTGCTTCCCCCAAAACCTGAAACAAAAAGCACTCAGTGTCAGCCTAATAAAATATTTGTTCCTTTCCCAGTCAAGTGCTTTATTAAACAGCCCATAAAGCATCTCAGTTCTTACAAAGGATTTCCAAGTTTGATATCAGTGAAATGACTTCAAAGCCTCATTGGTTCCCCAGTGGAGGTTTGTTCACTGCTCTGAGACACTCAGCTCCCTATTTTGTCCTGACTCTCTCCACTGATCCTGGGCACATATTTTTACCACATTCACTTGATCTTCTCCAGCATTGGATGAGCATCAGTGTGGCAAAGGCTGCCATCCACTGCTCATCTCTTCTTGCTGATGTGACTGTCTTGCTCCTGGTAAGAGGGACAGGGACCCCCACCATGGATGTGTTAACAGGTCTCAGCCAACAGGTTAGTGAGGTAAAGTTGAAAATAAGTTCTTAAATTGCTATGCTACTTTTACAGGCAGAACATCTGACTTTTCCCTGTTATACAAACATGGTTTTGACCCCTTTGTCTGTCTCCCAACTAGCCACAGAAGTGAAGCTCACCAGACAAACCCCTCAAGGAGTAAACAAGCTTCACCACCTCAAACCCAGTAAATGATGTGAGGTGCCACTAGTACTACACCTGCCCTGAGAGACCCAGCCCTTTAGACTCACTACCAGCCCTTTCCCATCCACTCCTTACAGCACGCCAGCTCCAGTTAAAAACCACTTTTTCTTGGTGCAGACAGGGCCGGAATAGGGTTAACCTCAGCTTTATTATAAAGCCATGGGGTTAGAATAGCAAATTCCAACACTTCTGTAACTCATCTTAAATCAACTGAAAGCCACATTTTCACACAGCCTCTCATCGTCCTTATATAGCCTGGCTTAAATAAATAAATAATGAGAAGAAAAGAAAAACCAAGTGAAAAACTGAACCTTCCAGCTCACAGATCCTTTCTGGTGACATATGAACACTCTTGCCTAAGAACACAGGTGATGTGTTCTTAGGCAAGAATGTGCAGGTGATTACCCACACACATGTGCCACCCAGCTTGCCACCCTGGGCTAAAAGGGATAAACCCTTTCTGCTGCCCATGCTTTGTCCCTTCCCACTAGCATGAGTAACCAAATGCTCCATAGCTTGCCACTTCAAAATCAAGTTTATGCTCATAGTTTCAGATTTATTAGACTGACTCTCCTTCTCTCCGTCCCCATCACTTTTATAAGCCAAGCTCAACATTTCATCAGCTACACAATGGCACTAATCCTCAGCAGAAAGTATGCACACAGCAGATTTCAAGCACTCACGCACCTCCCTATCTCGTAATGTATGGATGGAAAAAACTTTCAAGAAATAAAGGCCCCTTATTTTCATCCTTACAAAACTTTTAACTGGCGCAAGAATTTTGTTTATAAGAGACAGAAAAATATAAGACTCCTGTGTTGTGATTAAATTTTTTTTTCTTTGACTCTCACATCATTTTACATGTGCTTTCCTCACAGCATTTGTACCAGGTGTTTTCTGGTTTGACTTTGAGGGGAAGAGAATTGACCTCTTCTCTCTACCATGCCATGATTCATGAGATGTCAGATGAATTCTGACTGAATTCGAAATAACACCAGCATGAGATGCAGCTGATGGATGTAAGAAGAAAACCTCAAAACCTCTCAACAATGACCAGTTTTGCCCTCCTAGAAGCCCCTAGACTGAGCTGGGAAATATGCATCTGACAGATGGATCTGACCTCAAGTAGTATGCAAATAACAGAAAATACTGAAAATATGTCGTGTTGCATCTCAGTCCCACTGAGGCTACCACTGCTCAGTCAACCAGTCCAGGTTATCACAGAATCAAAAAATATACTGAGCTCAAGAGGACCCATTAGGATCACTGAGTCCAGCTCCCAGCCCTGCACAGAACACCCTAAGAACCACACCATGTGCCTGAGAGCGTTGTCCAGATGCTCCTTGAACACACCCCGATAATCCCCTCCCTTGTCCTGCTGGCGATGCTCTGCCTGGTGCCCCCCAAGACACAGCTGACCCTCCTGGCTGCCAGGGCACTGCTGGCTCATGTTCAACTTGGCATCGACCAGGACCCCCAGGGCACTTTCCATGCACTGCTCTCCAGCCTCTCGCTCCCCAGTCTATGCACAGAGCCAGGGCTGCCCTGTTCTAGGTGCAGAATCTGGCACCTGCTCTTGTTAAACTTCGTATGGTTGGTGATTGCCCCTCTCTAATTTGTTGAGGTCTCTCTGCAATTACAGATTGCAATAAATTGCATCACCTGTAGTGCCTACAAGTGTCCCACATACACATGCATACAAGCAAGCAGTTCTGTCCTGCCTTTTTCCCTCATCCACTTGACTGTGAGGTCTCATGGGCATCAGTGATTTTGGCACATGATTAGCACAAAGCACAGACCTCAGCCTGGATTCCAGTTACCACTGCAATCACTCAAGAGGATGAGTGGACACACATCCAGGCACACCCTCACTAAGGTGGCACAGGCTGCCTTCCCTTTCAGAATAGCTGCTGGCCGCTCCTTGTGGGTGCATTCCTCCAGTGTGCCTTCTCCTCTCTCTTCATCATGTTTCTCTGCTGCCAGAGCACTTCTAGCCAGCCTAATGTTGTCTGAATTTTACTAATTTGATGCTCTATAAACAAAGATCTTCTAGCCAGTTCAACGTAGTCTTCTCCAGCTGCTTTGGTATCCAAACTCTGACTGACACACTGTTCTCAATGCATGGAGGTTATACTATTCCAAACTATGCCAAGACAACAAAAAAGTAATAATGCTCTTTGTCATCAGGGGTCCAGACTCAGACTACTCAGAGGAAAAGGGCTGTATTTCAGGAAATGCAAGCAGGGTAACCAGTACTGTAAAAACAGCACTGCTATTGCAGTAAATAGCATTTTCCTGATTCTGTGAACAAGTCAACACGAACATATTTTGCAGATGCTTATTGCAAGAGGAAACAAGGTCAATCCTGCCCATACTTTTCCATGAAACTTTGGGAGACAACATACATCATGATGAGTGCACTATACCAAATTTTGTTATTATCGTCTCCCCTACCTTAATGATGGCTGCATGGTTCCAGAAGAGAAGCATACTGCCGTAGGATATAGAGCCCTTGACATATTTACTGCAGCATTTTTCACCAGTAATTTCCACTGCAATGTGTGCTATTACATGTTCAGAAAAACTTAGGGAAACTGCAGGATGCATAACGACAATTACATCTTTCCCAGATGAGACTGCTACGTTAATGGATCGGCGTCATCCATCACCATGGATCCTAAGTCCTCTGGGGAACGTCGCCAGCCCCCTCCAATAAATCTGACAGGGAGATTTTGTATTTGGCTGTTCAGCTCAGCCTCAGGAAGCAGTCTAGCAATGCAGTCCACAGCATGACTGTGGCTCAGCTCTCCTGGTGAGGTGATGTTACTCTATGGCAATGAAGCTCTGGATGTAAGAGGTCCTGCACTCCAGCACGCAAGGGCACGCAGGGCTGCAGCCTGGCATTAATTCCTCACACAGTCAGTTCTTCAAAGAACTGAATTTTGGTATACATAGATTGTAGAAAGTGGAGGAAGAAAGTTGACTGCGTAGCTTCATTCCTTTACCACCAACAATAAAGAAAATGAAATAAAAAATAAAGAAGAATAAAACTAACAGTGAAAAATCCCCAAATAGACCTGCCAGCAGGCTGGTGCAGTTCTGAAGTAATTTTTTTTTTTGCTGTCAATCTTCTTGATTCTTCAGACCACCTCAGCAGACAGAGCAGACTGTCTGCCATGAAAATGTAAGGTGATGCTCTATCAGGGAAGAACATGCTACTCACAGGCTCTCCCTTTAGGAAAGTCAAATAAATAACACACAAATAAAAACCTTCATGGCTGTACCATGTCCTACCTTATCCTGTAATAACAGGAGGACAGGGCCTGAGGCTGCTTCCCCTTGTCTCCTGCACTAATGCAAATACAGCCACAGTGTAAGAGCAGGCTGGGGGGAAGGTCAGCCCCACAGAAGCCTTTTTGAGAAGGGCTCTGAGTCTGAGCAAGCTCTCAGCTCTGAGCAAGGGGGTCTGAGGGCACTTTTGTCTCTCATGTTTTGTGTATATTCTGTTTCAGGCAGTGACACATTTTCCTGATAAATTTTTCACGTAAAAATTTTGAGTAGCTGGAGCAAAGAGTTTTCTTGTACTGTATGGAGTGGGGAATGCCACAGCATTGCTACTCCCAAAGCCTTAACCATTTTGAGTCCTCTCTTACCCAAGGCACCAGCTTTTCCCACTGACCCCACCCCACACTGGATCAATGTCACAGCTGATGTGCATGGTCCTTCTTCCTCAGCCTGGGTAGACAATGAGGTGGTGCTAATGCCAATGCCTATTCCCACTAGGATAAGGTCAGCACCAAACATACCCTTGGAAATGGGGACAGCCTTGGGGTGCCACCTGTGCCTGTCCAACCCTCCCCATCCCCAAGTGCCAGACCTTAAGCAACCTGTCCCCAGGGTGAGTGACCCCCTCCCCTGTCTCAGTGTGCATGCACTGGGTGTGGCCAAGGGAACAGGGATGGAGACTGAGGGCTTGAGCTACTGCAGCTCCTGCAGCTCCAAGTACCTGACACAACAGAGCCTGGGAGATTAGCAAACAAGGAGGAAGTAGTTTAAATTGTATAGTTATTTTAGAGAATAAAAACTGCCTATAGCCTGTGTAAGTTGTGAGAAATGGCACATGCACCTCTTGCCTCAAGCAAATGCTTATGTTGGTAGCAAGCTTGGCTATGAATATGACACTCTTGCAGATAAAAACAAGAGCACCCAAGACGTACAAAATATTCTGTATTTTCTTGGTGGGGTGTTAAAGAAAACAACTATGTTCATTGAAGAGCCTGCTTTTAGCAAAGGGGATGGGCAGATACCACCTTCAAAAGCTCTCCCTCATCCTTTTCAGTGGGACAGTCAGCATCTGGTCTCTGCACTTGCCCTATGCTCAAGGGGTGAAGCTGTCACTGACCAGAAGGGCTGTTGCACCTTTCAGGTCCTCTGCATGGAAAATGGGGTTCTGCCCCACACAGCCCCAAGAAACTCTCTGGCTCCAGCTCCTGTTCTATCTAGGCACCCCACGTGCAGGGATGGGTGGTCTGTGAGGTACTGGAGCAGTGTGTGCCAGGCCACCAATGTGCTCCCAGGGGCTGCTGCTGGCCTGTCTTTGCCCAGGATGGTGCCTGAGGGAAACCAGAGGCGTCTGCAATATGAGATGCACAGCAGGAACAAGCTGCACCACTACAGGGGTTGAGAAAGAAGCCCTGAGAGCCAAGGCGGCAACCAAGAAAAACCACTGGTTGTACTGCCTGTCGGTGGATGTGCTCACGCGCCAAACCGCTGGTCGAGCTGGGTAAATATCTGGGCAGAACAAGCCAGAGGAGACAGCTGTCCCCTTGTGAGAACAAACCCTTTCTGACCTCAACTGAATCCTCCCTGAAAAGGTGTCATGGTCCACAGATCAAGAAGCCAAGAAGACAGCTGCTGGCCATGGCTGCACTGGGGAGGGTGGCCACCAGGGCACGTACAGCGACCATAAACTCTGTCAAGATGTGCTCCACAACAAGAAGGAACCAGAGCTGCCCTGAACTCAGCATCCACAGTTCTCCCCACGGGGAGGATAGGTCAGGCTGCAACAACCAACTTGCTTTTCCATAGCTGGCTGATGCAACTGGAAGGGCCATCTGTCCCAGAACACACTTTGTGTGGGTTAACTCCAGTGATCTCGAGGGATGGCAGCCCTTGGATGGACCTCACTGGTGAGGTCAGGGCCAGCACCCACTGCTTCACATGGAATGCAGCCATGATGAATGCATCCCAGTGCACACTCGTCTTGCCACCCCTAGGCATCCTCCATGTCCAGTGGAAAGGCTCCCCCAGAATGTTGCAAAAGCATGAAGAATCAATAAAATACATTGACTTTTTATCTGACAATAGCAATTTTACAGCTCAATGCTAATCAGAGTAAGCAGAAGAGCATACTGCTACCAAAAATAAATTAAAGGAGAGATGTGGGTCTTTGAAGATCCCCAAACACCCAGTACAATTAATACGCAGTAAACCCTGCCCAGTCTTTACAGTACTTAAGGATAATTCAGCCCCTGCTCTGGGTGAAGGTTTCTCCAGGACCCAGCCACCAGCACATGTTTGGCTTTAGCTGTCTAAACAGACACTGAGGAATTAGGTCTCTGTGCGTCTTCAACGTTAATTAAAGGTTATTTATTATCCAGTTGTTCCCGATAGTCTATACTTCTTCTTTGTGTAAACACAACTGATGCCAATGTCTAAAAAAACCCACAAAACCACAAAAAAACCACAAAAAAGTGGTGGAAAGGTCTGCATTTCACCAAGTTATGGGGTGTAAGGACACCCCACAGGCTCCTGCACCGTCCCCTGGCTCTCCCTGTCCAGCAGCCACAGGCACTGGTGCTTGCCACCACGCAAGCTGGGTCTGAACACTCCTGAGTTCCATCCACTCCTTCCATGCTGTTCATGACCTGGGCAGTAGTGACCAGGAGAAGTTCTGGTCACACTTGCTGCTGGAGCAGCAGTGTTTACATACAATCATATCTGAACAAGGTAGCTGGAGCACATTCCAACAGCAGCGTGAAGTTCGTACAGCTGTACCTGGACAGCATTTGTCACACACTGCCACACAGAATGTGCATCTGGAACAAGGGGCAGTACCCCCTTATTTCATCAACCAATTTTTAGGACCCTAGAAAGGGCTCACCCATACAACATTGAAAAAAGCCCTTTGGCAACATCCTTGATACAGCCAGTGAAGTACAGCTGTCTTCTCCAGACCCTGGCTTTGCGTGGCTGGTGGGCACCAGGTGGGTTTGGCTGGAGCAAGAGCCCAGACTTTACAGCAAAAAGCCACTGAAGCTGCAGACTCAGGCACTGAGGAAAACAGAAATGCAACCTTATCCTGGTTGCCTATATGGTCCTGACAGTGTGGCTGCATTATAATACATTCTTAAACACATTTATCTCCTCTTTTTTTAAAAGGCCTTGTTATAATGCAAAAGGTCATCCACAAATGGAAAAAGCAAATTTTTTTTCATAGGCCTCTTTGTGACTTTTAAGTTTCTGACTCCAAACTAAGCAACACTTATTTCACACAGATTTGTACAAGTAATGTGAAAAATTTAAACTGGTCTGTGAATCCACTATTAGAGATATAATGCTACTTGTTACCCTTGTAAATATAGAACTAATTTAGTCTTTCTCTTGCTGCATCTTGCAAAGGCAACATACTGTAGTTTCAGTAGTTGCATTTTTAAATGTGTTTATCTGGGTCACTGCTACTTACAGCGTAAGAAGATTTAGTGAAGCCAGTTTAGAATCAGTCTGGTGCAAAGGAAAAAAAAATCTTTAATTAAAACTGAAAGAATTATATTGTTTGGAGGGTAAAGATCTCAACATTATCAAATTAGTCTTTGGACTGATTCAAGGAGAAAATAGACCTATAGGCAATTTCATTCAAAAGGTGCTTAGGCTTTTGGGGGTTTCTGGACTCATCACAAATTATTTCATGTAACTGGCAATTTTAGGTAGAGAAAAGAAAACCCAGAGCATTACAACATTAGGATTTTCTTTAATTGTATGATGTAAAATCAAGAATAATGAAGTGATTCCTGATACGTGATGGTCCGTCTGGCTCACTTGGAGCACTGCTGGTGTGGGTGCCAGCTCGCCCTGAGAGGCCACACTTCTATCAACACAGTGGCCATCACAGAAGATGGGAGAGAAGACAACCTGTTTTGATGGGATTGCTCCCAGCTGTTCATTTCCAATGGTCCTAGCTTTCCACTGTTTTGGAAAACACTCTAAGGAAGATGTTGGTCAGCAAAGGCAAAGCTGCCACTCACGTAGGAAATGAAGTGGGAGTCTGAATGGCCTGAACGGCTGAGCACATCTGTGTGATGCAAGGCAACATCCCTCAGCATCACACTGCCCGTCAGTGACAAGGAAGTGACTCAGAAGACAAGAGCACTTCAAAGGTTCATGGAATACTGGTTTATTTTAGCTGAAGCCTGTCTGCCACAGGAGAGGGAGGACTGCAAGGAGAAAGCATCCGCTGCGCATCCTGTTGCTGCTGCTGGAGCGGTTCATCCTGCAGGAACAAAAGCCTTCCCCCTCTTTTCCATTTATTGTGGTCAAGGGAGGAGGGCAGGCTGGGAGATAACCATCACTGCTGCTGCTGCTGAACCACAGCCAGAGGATGCCTGACGCTGCACCAGAACGGGATGAGAAGCTCAGCACCTGCCCCAACCTGCCCCACGGTCTCCACGAGAGGAAGCCGAACAACCGCCCATCCATCAGTAGGTACCGGTGTGACAGAAACATTAGGTTACAGCAGCTGCATCACTCTGATCCTCAGTTAATCATTCCCCATATCCAGACAGCAGCAACACAGCGAGGAAAGGAACGAGCACGTAGTCAGCAGTTTGATCCTGTTATTGACAGGATGCTAACAGAGGGAAATAACTAAGTATAAAATATTTCTTGTGTCAGAAGCAGGTAGGAAGGGTGATGGATTTTCTTCAGATTATTGAAGGCAAAACAGGGAAGACATAAATTCTCAAAACCCCAAAGTTTTTATTTACTTTGTTTCAAACAGGGCCAATTTTTACCAGATTTTTGGGTATTGCTTTTTGTTTTTTTTCAGTTCCTTCAATCTATTCCTTGTTGACAAACAACACATCAGTTACTCACTGGATATGGTGATCTACAGCTTCAGTTTTTGGGGTTCCCATGTGACTTCAAGAGGGCAGTTTCTGGCACTTAAAGTCCTACTGCAGCAGATGTCATCTCAAGAGTCAGAAGGGCCAGCTACAGATCAAGACTCCAAAGGAGTAAAAAGCTTAATATCTAGCCCCCTAGTAAGAGAGGATTTATTTTATCATATTGTTTTTTAGAGGTTTATCACTTCCTCTACCTTCCTCCATACGCACAGTGAAGAAAATCTGTTTTAAACATGTGACAGGCATGATTTCCATTAGAGGGTAAATTTGGGGGATAAATGAAGAAAAAAGGAAGCTATTATTAACCCAGAGACAATCATTGTACTGATGAGTGAGCACTAGCATCTGAATGTGTTTTTCAGCCTATTTAGCAGATCAGGTTGCCACACCATTCTCCAGATGATCTCAGATCACTGTAACCACTTTCCTTAAAAACAGGATATAAGAAGTAATTTAATGTTGTATTTGGGTTTGTGCAAGTAGGCATAACCACTTTCTCCACAAGTGCCTTGGAAGTCAGCTGCTGGTCTGTATGGAACAACACACTGGGCTCTAACATCAGGTCCTGCAGGATGCGAAGCCCTACATTCAGCTCGGTGGAATTCTGGTGCAACAGCTTCAGAGAGCTGTATTGGATCAACCCCAGAGATGCAGATACCTTTGAAAGCAGGTCAGACACCAATCCTGTGGAGACCAGAGCATGCCCCAAAAACCTGAAGCAAGGAGCAAAAAGAGAAGGAAGGATACAGAGCTCTGACATCTGTATCACAGAACTGTGGGGACCTCTGAGTTGTCTCCAGATCAAAGGACCACTTGATAGCAGTCACCAAACGCCTTCTAGCAGAACACCACCACTCATCTCAAACTTCACTCATCCTCCCAGGAAAGGCCACTATGCTGACATGCTTCATGATTTATTCCTAAGACTAGTTGCAATGGAAGGAAGTGGTAGCACATGGAAATGTGGCATCAGCAGAGAGTTTGGGGAATGCAATTCTGGGGATGCACAAGATGTTGCTGTGAAAAATGGAGATGGTGCAGGGTACAAGACAGATTTGTGGGCATTAAAGAAACCAACCAAACAGAAAACCCAAACAAACAACCCCCCTCCTGACCCCCAGACAAAAATATGTAGGGAAGATGAAGAGGTGAATGGAAGAAGAAAACCTAGAGCTGCTGACCCAAGGGAAAAGATGAATTAAGCTGCAGAGAACACGAGAAGTAGAGGTGGTGGAAAACTGAATTTGTTAGGGAAGATACAGAAAGCAGGGACAAACAAAGAGCTGCTGAGCTGCTGTGCAGTGCCCTTATCTTGCAGAAATGAGACTCCTTGAGGGATGTTTACTGTGTTTCTAAAACAGTTGATAAAGATGGATGAAAAAATCCTTCTGAGCACAATGGAGGAAGTGGTCTATTTTCTGAAATAATTTCTATAATTCTGAAAGAGGGAGAATAGGCTTGTCTTGATCATACCATAGAAAGCCAGACCATGTAAACAAGTGTACTTGGGCAGACCATGCTCTTTTACAGGCCTTTCCACAATCCAGATGTGAAGGTCTGATTTGGATTGAATGCTCAAACAAAGTTACTGGCAAGCAGTGGAGTCCCAGGGCATCTCCACAGTGTAAACCTGTTCTTGGTTAAAATTGCAGGAGCTGCATTTGTGTGGAATGAAAATATATTGATAACAATGTTTAAAGCTCTTAAAAAAAAATTTTACTTTCTGCCTACCGTCAATCCCATACACAAATCCCCCTTCTAGAAGGCAGTCTGCCTTCTAGAAGGAAAGAATACTACACTGAAGCCATTCCTAAGCAATAGCATTTCTTGTGATGACCAAAAATCAACTTTAAATTTATCCTGTCTATTAAGCCATCAAGAAATTTCTCATTGCCTTGAAGCCACAGATTCCTGTGTCTGCTTTGACCGACTTTGTGCTTCAAATTCTCAAATAGCCACAATGATGAAGACTATTAGAAAATGTGTGTTATGCTGCAGCCAGTGAACACCACAAAGAGCATCCTGAGATTTATGACACAATGCTGTAAGATTTTACAGACAGCCTTCAACCTGAGAAATAAAGTAACTATGGGAATAGAGTCTGAAAAACAAACAAAATATATTCCCAAGTCAAAGCACAAAAGAACATGAAAGACCCAAAGAAGAGTCAATACAGATTTCCAATTTCATCATTTTGATTTAATAAAATTCTTTGGATAGTGTTGCTGGCTCAATACAAGCATAGAAATTATAATGACAAATACTGTACTGTGATTTATGGACTGAAAACTTGTCTGATTTCATTATGCTGGTAAATGTAACACTGTAGACACCTCTTGGAAAGCTAATTCTAAACTGCTACATCAATATTAAGATAATCAGAATTGATATTTACCTTTTACAGGAACAGCATGTGTCTGTATGTCCACATGGGACATAACACACACACACACACAAACTTGTATTTTTAACATTTCTCCATTTTTTTGGATCATAGGAATACACGCTACAGGAACTGCTGATTTATCCCAAACCAACCTATGCAGTTGCAAAGTGCCTAATCCAGGACATTTTTACTGGTTGCACCCTTTTCTCCCACTGAAAGTAATTCAAACAGAAGTACCCAGCAGAAGTTCTGTTGAATAATTTGTTATCCCAGACTTTTGAAGGTGCAACTTCACCTTCAGTTTATAATGATGTAATTGATGGATAAATCACTGAAGCCCTAAGATACGCAGTATCTATTAACACTTATGTTAACTCTTTTTATATTTTTCAGCTGGAATAGGGCATGGTAAATAATTTTTAACTGAACTTCACCTTTCACTCATGGTTTTTCAACAGAAGCACAAAGCAGTGCGTTGAGGCGGATTTCAGGCGCCAGAGCCCACATGCACATTGTTGACAATATCTGTGGGACAGGAGGCTGACAGGGAAGCAAAGGATGTGAGACAGCACCAGCGAAGGAGAGAGAGGCAGAAGTGAGGAAGCAACGTGGCCAGAGAAGGACAAGGATGTCCCTCTGCAAAGTGGAGCCCAGTGTCCCTGCTGATCCCTGCCTTGAATGCCTTGGGCCACACAGTTCTCCCGGCTGTCCCGAGTGGTGCCTCTGCAGCACATTCTCCACAGCCCATGGCTCACGGTGCCCATGGCTCATGGTACCCATGGCTCACACTGCCCACAGCTCATACAGCCCATGGCTCACACAGTGCACAGCTCACACAGCCCATGGCTCATGGTGCCCATGGCTCACACAGCCCACTGCCCACGGCTCGCACTGCTCCTGGCTCACACAGCCCATGGCTCACACAGCCCATGGCTCACACAGCCCATGGCTCATGGTGCCCATGGCTCACACAGTCCATGGCTCACACAGCCCATGGCTCACACTGCCCATGGCTCACACTGCTCCTGGCTCACACAGTCCATGGCTCATACAGCCCATGGCTCACACAGCCCATGGCTCACACTGCCCATGGCTCACACAGCCCACGGCTCACACAGTGCACAGCTCACACAGCCCATGGCTCACACAGCCCATGGCTCACACTGCTCCTGGCTCACACAGCCCATGGCTCACAAAGCCCACTGGCCAAGGCTCAGATATCCCTGGCCCCCAGACATCCCTGGCCCCCAGGGCAGCAACCCTTCAGAGAGGCACCTGAGAAGGGACTCCAGAGGGAGAGGAAAACAGGGACAGCAACTGAAGCTCCAAGGACACGGATCTGTCCTCTGCAGCAACTGGAAGAGTGAGGGCACGTCCAGCCCTCATAAATAAACCAGGCCACATCGCCATTTCTCCTCACCATTGCAGGAACCCACAGGGTGATCCTTCGCCTTGTCCCCCTCGATCACTGTCACAAGGAACAACTACTGGCACTTATCAGCAGAGACATCTCTGAGGAGTGACTTCAGGACACAGTGTCCTTCCCCGGTCCCTTGAACCCTTGAGACAATTTACAATGCTGTCACTTGTACATATTCCCTCCTCAACTACACAGTTCTTGTCTCTAAATTTAACATTTTGCTTTCTAAACAAAAGTCCATAAGAGTTCTCACAAGACCTTGATGATAAGCCCTTTTATTGATATTCCAGTTCACTTTTCAAAATATTTGCAGATTATAGGATAAATGATGTTTGCTTTTATCCCCATTTCAGGAGATAACGGTTGGGTAACTTACGATATCCAGATGAAAATTTATTGGTTAGCACTGGGGAAAGCAAATCCTTCCCAAAATTAGCCTTTGACCCAGTTAGTCTTCCATAAACAAGCAATGATTTAAAAAATCCTCGTCAGATAAGATGTTTGCAGCCCCAGCATCAACTGGCATAAATGTTAGAAGGTGTAAGCATAACAAAACTACATCAGCCATAATTTAGAGCCCCAAGACTGAGGATGAAAAACTATGGAAAACTTCCCTAATGAAATGTCAAAGCCAACTAGCTTCACTCCAGCTAATCCGCAAAGCTTGATGACAGCGCAGATTACCCAGCCTGCTAAACTGACAAGTGCCCAAGGAAGCTCATCTCCCAGGGATTACACCTCCATTGCTGTTTGCCTTTTTCTGAGTTATGTGGAAGAGCCCCAGAGGAAACAAGTTTCAGCTCATCTATTTCCTTCCGAGGGCTTTCAGTACATTACCCAGTCTTAAAGCATCAAGCAACAACAGTACATATACACACACAGAGACAAGAGTCCCAAATATTGACATTACTGTGCAATAGGCCAGTCACCCTCAGATGCCAGGCAGAAAGCTGCTGACAGATGCTGCAGCATAAACCTCCTAAGAACCTTCAGGTTTGGCAACAAAATCCTCTGTTCCCCATTCACGCTGCCCTGATGCTTGGATCTAAATAACGCCCAATATGAGAGATTTATTTTTTTCTCACACTGGCTATCTATAGAAAATCCTTTTTTGTAAGTCTCTGTCGTGCAGCTTCTGAATGTCAGGCCCAGCAAATCAAAACATTTTATTGTAATTTCATATTGTTTACTTTTGCGAGGCAGGATCTTGGCAAAGACGAGTGTTGCCTCCAGGGACAAGGAGGATGGGGCTGGGAGGAGGGGAGGACAGACGGATGGAAGGAAGCATTTTAATGCAGACTTCCTCACTGTCTGCTTTAATAGGGACCTGGCTGAAATACAAAGGAAGAGGTAAGTAAGAAGACCTTGACTACAAATTCAGAGATGCCAGAGAATGGGTGTGAGGATGCCCCAGGACCAGCCTACGCAGGCAGAGACAGCAGGTCAGGGAAGCAGCATGGCACCAGGGAAACACTGCCAGCCCCAGCCACCCACCACTGCCCCTCAGCAGGGTTGGGAGGATCCTGGGGTCCCCATGGCAGACACAGTCCAAAGGGTTGTGGCCAAGATGGAGCAGGGAATGACAACCTTCCCAAGTTGCTCCCACTGTGCTCCCACACATCCCGGCAAAGCCAGTGTGACCCCCCCTATCCACAGACACTCCTGGCTCCTTGCTCAGACCCTCCTCCTCCCTACACAGCCCCAAACTGTGGGCAGGTTTCCCTCCAGGAAAGATGGCACCACCCAAGTACATATTTCTCCATGAGGATCCTCCCACTATTCCAGGATGGAGAGGAGGAGGAGGCTCCTTACACCCTTCTGCCCAGGGACACTGGAAAGCACCAGTGATTCCACCAGAAACATCTATGTTTTGCTGTGTGTTTCCAGGGAGATTTGACACACAACATTCAAAGGTAAGCAATATTTAAGTTGATGAGGGCTGATTTAAGTGTTTTACGTTCGGGGAACAAGGCATTTGAAACACGTCACATTGTATGCGAGTCTCCTGCTGAAGTGATGGTCCTCCAAGAAACCCGCAGGAGATGTGGATGGTGCCAGGGCAGCAGCACAGTTGAAAGCAGTTTTATTGACTTTGTGCTGTCCCCAGGTGTCCAACTGAGACACCTAGACCATCTCATCTTCTTTAATCCTGGGCTCTTTGGGCTGCTCCACATGAGACAAAGTCCCAGGACTCATGGAAGGAGCCTGATGCCTTGGAGTCATGACTCACCCTGTCCCCAGGACCACCCGTGGCTGCAGGCAGACTGGCAGACACAGGCGACAGCTCCCTGCTCCCGCTGGGTGCCTGGCAAACCTCAGCAGGGTGGAACTGCTAGCTCTCTTCTTGGCATAACAAATCTCCCTGTCCTTCGGCATCGCCTCTCTCTCCTTCTGAAGCTTTGTTTTGGTGGAAAGCGGTTCACAAAGACCTTTACACAAACTCACCCAACGACAACTGCTTTACTACGTAAAATGATTCACTGGTGTTTAAAAATCCCACAAACAGGAGCCCTCACTGACTTTATGACCGACTTCCCACGAAGGCACTGAGGCCAGCAATGGCTAATGCTCCATCTGGCATCGACTCCCTGTGAATATCTCTCAGCAATAACAACTGATAGCAGAGCTCGGAGCCTACACATCATCCTCCTGTTTGTACATAAATTCCCTTTAAAAGGATTTCAGCATCCTCACACTGCTTCTTCCCAAGCGTTCAGGCTCTTAAAGCCAAGTCAGCCAGACAGAATGGTGCCACGCAACTACAAACAATGCAGGACAATTTTTATTACAATACACGGCACAATTCTTTCTAAAAGCACTGCCAGTAATATGCAGTGTGTAAAAATACACATTCATCATAAAGAGGTTAGATACTAATTCCTGCAGCTTAATTTCTTCTTGAGGGCACCAGCCCATTTTTCAATTAAGGCAGGATAATATTATTAATCATAAAAAAATTGCTGATGTGTAAAATTGTTTCCTTTCTGGCTAGCACTGGCTGAGAGACATCAGACATGCTGCCTCTGAATTAGCCTAACTTCGTGGCAGTATGGAAGCTGTATCATCCTTTTTGGTGAGGATTCACGCTGCTCCCAGCCTCAGCCATGGGGAAAGGTGTGTCCCTCGGGGAACACGCAGACCGACGTCTCCACTGCATCAGGTGCAGGCTGGTAGCAAGGAGCCCATGGATATAGATTCCCATGGAAGATACAACACTGTCAACTGTGAGACACAACAGATGGCATCAACAGGCAGCTCCATGCCAAGAGGGTGTTTCAATGGTCTCTGCTGCCTGAGCATTTCCAGGGCACCTTGTTTCAATACTCCCTGAAGAGAAAGAGGTTTCTGCCCACTCCCTCAATTTTCTGTGCTGAATTTGGTATTATGGGACTCTCTGGTGAAGTCATCAGTGCTTTCTGTTTAATGTCTTTTTTCCTTTCCTCTGCTGCTGAATGAGTTTGCCTAATTCTGACCAAAATAACTGCACACGTTGCCTTCAGATGGGGCCACCAAAAGCAGAATGGAGGGAAGAGAATTTAAGAAACAACACAAACTCTATAAAATGGTAACCTATGAATAACTAAACCTCTCCTCTCCTTGACTCCTTCCTAGTCAGCAAGGAAGACTGCTGGACTGTGACCTGGCAGGATCCAAGAAGATGCTGCAGAGGTGTGGGCATGCCAGCATCCTGCAGAAGGACGGCAGCTCCCTGCAAAGGCACACCCTGGTACCTGCCCCCTGACCCTGCCAAACTGGGGGCCTCTCAGATCAGCCCTGCTGTGACTGCTCCACTCCACCAAGGCCAGATAATTTCAGGTGGACAGGAGGGGACGGGCAAATGCCCTGGTCTTGCTCCTGCAGCAGCCAACCATGACCTCTAGGAGCCCTCCACGGGACACAGAAGCACCCAAGTGAGGAGCAGGGCTGTCCCAGGCCCCTCCGTGCTGGGGCCAGGAAATGAACCTCCAGCAGGTTTGCTCAGGATGATGGAGCTGGAAGGAGAGAGCCTGGCTCCTGGCTCCACAACTTGTGAACTTGGATGGCACAGATCTAGATGAAACGCCTTCTTCCCAGTCGTGTGTCCAACCCTTTTTCCATCTATGGACAGTTTCCCTTCCACACATCACAAAGTCATATATCCCCTGACTTCTGCTGAGATTTTGCATCCCCCTGCTCACAGGACCTCCCAGGAGCAGCTCGTGGCAGTAATCTCCTTGGCAGCTCAACCCTTTGCCCATTGCCTGGAGAATTTTTGGCAACACTCCCAACTTGTGTGCCCCTGCCATTCATCTCTTCCCTCCCCGTCTTGTTTCTCCCCTGTTCTGGAAACTGCAGCCTCTGTGTTTTTTTCCCTATAGTGACCAATCTTCTCCCAGCAGCAGAATTCCCCTCCTGTTTTTCCCACACATGACCAACTCCATAATACTATGCCAGTTATCTGTAGCCCTAAGTCTTTAGTTTTCTGACATCACCAAATAGTTTCTTATCTGCATCTGGTATTATTTATACACACACATATATATATAAAAGGCCATCTTATCGACTGGTGACTGAGAATAAATCATGCAAGGAGAACAGGCCAGACTCTGGGACCACCTTGGGGAATATCCCACCCCACAGTTGCTGCCTCTTGGCAAATACAAACAAGAAGTGCACATTCACTCTGAAGTCTGAGGAGGCAAATCACATACACAGAAGTGGTGAGTTTCAGCCAAAAAAACTCCTTTCTGACAAGAGTCACTGCTATTCATATGACTAGGCTCATTAAGAGTGAGAACTGGAAAAAACTGCAGGATGGAGTCTGTGTGTGCTCCTGGCTGAGATGTTCAGCTGTATTTTTCCTTGTGAAAGGAAAACTATCCCTGCACCATGAAAACAATAAACATAGTAGGATTACTAGTCAGCAACTCAATGATACTACTTCCAATGGCCCTATAGTTAGTAAGTACTCAGTGACAGTAATTGTTACAAGCAATCAAACCACCAGAGAGAGATTTCCATGTTATCTCTACCCATACATACATAAAACACCAGTTTGTACAAATCCAAAGTATGTGAGGTTAAAGCTAATGGGCAAGCTTTCTTGAGCATCTCAAAAATCAAATTAACTGCAATCAAATACATGGCACAACTCAGGGTTCATTTCATTACTATCAGAAAATTCAATCTCTGAAATCTTACAATATTAAGCTAAAGCAATGATCTTTCTGTTAAAGTTCTCTTTTTTCATTTTAAGGTTAAAAAAAGCTGGCACGCCTGGGGAAGGTGAGGGTGATGATTCCCAGTAGATACTACTGAAAGCTTGGCAAACATTTAATCAATTACTGTTATATAAAGGAAAGGAGAAAAACCCCAAACATCCTTTCAAACACACACTCAAAGACAGGTTACATTACAAATTCTACCTCTTGCATCTATTTCTACATCATGCCTTTTCCTCACAAATGCATATATAGGCATAAACATGCATGCATAGGTAGGCATATACATATTTAAATTCAAAATACAAATCCATTAGGGAGCTAGTTAAATCTGCTCATTGCTGCAATAGCTAATCATATCTGTGCTGTACTGCAGGTAGGAAAAGTCAGAAATTCATTGCATTAAATTCAGGCATTTTCCTTTTTTAAATGAAGCTGCATTTTTGGTTTATTTCACAATATGCACTCTTTAACCTTGCTGCAAGACCTAGCTGTAGAATACTCACTGCAATTTCAGACTCCTTTTTTATCCCTCCTCTTCAAGGTTTCCAACTAGGTTTCTCTGCAGGAGTCAAGTGCAGTTTTAATAAGGCAGATGAGGCAGGGCTTCTCAACTGCTTTTGATAGAGGTGAGGTGGTCAGCTCTTTATTGACTTTCTGCAGTACTGCAGCTACAGACCGTACAGACAATCCTGCTTTATGAGCATGCACCAGGCAGGAGGAAATGGGCCTGGAAATTTCCAGCCAGCAGTGTTTGATGCACTGCTTGAAAAGCTGCACAATGTGCATATAAAGGAAGCTAGGGACAGCCTTTTTCCTTGTTGTTGTTGCTAAACCATCAGGCTGCAGTTGCTACACGTACCTAGGAAAGCCTGCTCAGGAGCCATTTTAAGAATTAGTATGTCTCAGGAAAAGGAAAGAAAACAACGCTGGTTATTTGTGCACATTAGAGAGTGCTGCATATCAAAGATCCTTTTACAAACACTTGGAAAAATCACATGGGAGGTAATAACCCGCTGAATTATTTTACTGTCCTTTTCTTGTGCAGGCAGCCACAGCACATCCACACTGTATGCAGTGCACAGCTGCACTGATATACACACAACCTCACAAGGGGATGTGGAAAAAAGGAAGCAATCATGGGCTGGTATCATGTACTATTAAGGTTTTATTGGTACCAGCATGGAGCAACTGCATCACTAATTAATGGATGCACACAGGCTACACACATCCTCCCAATCAAGTGGCAATAAACCCAGGTAGCCTTCTTCACCCTCATACATACATTACTTGAGCTATTTACCCTGCTCCTTGTTATTCTGGACTGCACATTCCCCTCTTCCCTCACCATCCCACATCTACACCAGCAAGGCACATCCTTGAATTCTGCTCTGACACAGGGGAGATGAACATCCATGGACCCATTCATGAGCTTCCCACACAGTGCCACTCTGGACCAAGTTTGTAACAGCAGATGGGGTTCAAACTGTGCAGACAGGAGGTTTGGAACCCTCCCCCAGAGATGTGTCCACAAATGCCAACACAAAAATAACCATTAAATTCAGGTTTGACATCTCTCTGTGCCTCTTTTACCTCCTCCCCAAGGGGGACAACATCCTCCTGCCTCAGGGGAGCACAGCAATGGTGAGCAGATCAAAGACAGCAAGGAGGTTCAGACACTTTGGTGATGGCAGCCCTACAAAAGCCAGAACAGACTTTAGTCCCTACAAAAATGTACCCACATAGGCTGCACATCCCAGCCTGCACCCAGCTGCAGCAGCAACAGCTGCAGCATTGCTCTGCCAAGGACTGCTGAGGGAGCCAGATCCCACCTCCTGCTGGAGCACCACACCTGAGCAGCCAGCACTGCTGCAAGGAATGCAGCACAGTTCCACTTCTTTCAGCTAATTGCAAAGCTCTTGGGGATTCTGAAAATAAAGTTATACATACACAGGTTCAAAAACCTCACAGCCACTGTGCTCCTATCTGAGGATATACCCTCACTGCAAGCAAGACTTAACTATATGCTTAAATTCTACTGACTTCAGGGGACATAAGGATTTGCTTAACTTTCATTATTCCAGCTGTTTGTTTTACAGTTACCTGGATAATATGTCTTGCCTCTTCATGTACAGCACTGAGCTCCTTCCACAGTAGGGTATTACTTCTTACACATAAATGGAAGATAAGGTAGAAATTGAGGCATTTTTAGCTAGCTACCTGAAAAACATGGACAATGACAGGCAGATGATTTTGCTGCACACTGCAATGCTTTCTGAGTGCTCCTGAATTTTCACCCGTGAGATAAGCATCAGTGAACAGCTACAACATAGTCCTTAAAGAAGGGTAACAAAAGGACAGTAACCCATAGCAAAGAACATTTCCATACTGTGTTCTGCATTTTATTTGTAAAAATGCAGCTACAAGGAACAGACATCCTGTGAAATAACAGATGTTAGACTCTCAACACACATGCAATGCTATAATTCAGATGACCTTGCCAAATTAGAAAGCTAAGCACAAGATAAATGTCCACTTTCTCTCCTCAATGCCTGTCTTGAGCAGGGAAGGACTGTGCTGGTGTTTAGTTATCTGTTTCCTCCCAGTTCCCCATCTGCAGTTCCCCAAAGTGTGTTCTTACAGCACTTCAGCTAGTTTTTCCAAATCAGATGCTGCTGACATCGTGAATCTTATGGATTTTCTTTGCTGACAGGGATTAGATACTGCTTCACTTTAACTCCCCAAACTGGCAGAAGCTGGAGACTGGCCTGGACCTGCTGCCATTTTGTGCTCAGGCTCTACTCCCAGTAGGCAAGAGATGCTCAGGGCTTCTGGACAGTCATATGCAATACATTGATTTAATCAAAATTACACGCCAGTCTCACTCTTTAAAGCAAAACTCAAACAGTCAAACAATTAATTAATGCTTTAATTCTTAAGATCTTAAGATCTTTTCTTTAATTCTTAAGATCTTAAGATCTGCATGTGTTCAAAATACTCTAAGAGAAGAAACAGACTGGCATTGTCTTTCGGTCTTTTGCTAGTGGCAAAGCAGATTATTCCTATCATGTTCTGCAGGGGTGCTGTCAAATGCTGTTTCAGGCTATGGGCCAAAACCTACCCCCAGCCCATGTGCTCAGCTCCCACTGGCATCAATGATATCTCCACCATGGACTGACAGTAGTAAATGGGCAGAGATGTGCTGGCTGCTCAAATAGCACGATCTATGTGCTGAATAATTCATTTTAAACTGTTGCACAGATGTCAAAATGTTATTGCTGATTTCTAGCCAGCAGAATGGGCGTTTCTTCTCCTGATATGAGTGTGTCACTGCCTGTAATGCCAGAGAAGATTTGGGGGATGTCTCAGCCAGACAGCAAAGCCCATACATGGCATGCCTGTGAACATAGAATTAAAATGATCACTTAAGGCCACCTTTCACTCTTCTTATCAGGATTCTCCTGCAGATGCACTCACCCACTGCCTTCAAGAAGTTTCAAAAAAGCAGCTCAAAACATGGCATGGTTACATATGTTTGAGGGTACTGTCCAACAATCACTTCAGCCCTCTGGATTTTTGCTGAAGTCCCATGGAAAAACTCTAAGTACAAACAAGAGTCATGGATCAGTTTGGATAACAAAATAAATCCAGACAAACAAAAAATAAACCCCTGCCTGTGTAAAGGGGAACAAATAAATGTATCCTCCAGATACATTTGAGTAGTTTGGCAAACATCAGAGTTTGCCAGCCTAGCCATGGAGAGAACTCTATGGTACAAGTCAAAGATCCTCCTCCTCTCCAAAATCAAGGACAAAAAAAGGAGTTTTTCTGTGTTTCTCCTTTCACTAAACCTGGAGCAGCCAATATGGTGCACCCTGACACTTTCTGGGCACTGGCTTCCCCAGCCTGGTGGGCTCAGCTGCTGACGGCCAGCAGCCACCTCCAGAGTGAGGTGGGAGGCCTGTGTGCAGGTGGGCTGGGGGTGATGGGAGAAGTGGAAGGGAAATGGGAAAGATACAAGAGAGTCACAGGTTTTGAACTGAGGTCAGAGACCAGGGATCTCTGACACAAACCAAACAAGCAAATGCACCCCACGCCAGCCCAGCAGCATTGCTACTAGGGATGCGTCAGCTAAAAAATGGGATTTTTCAGGCTCCCAGATGGGCTTCTTCACGTCTGCTGGTCTGTGTGGAAACAGACCTAGGCTTAATGAGGTCTAATTTGTTTCAAATCCATAGGTTTCTTTTTAATAATTAACAATCCCCATCACTCAGTAAAGTCATTCCTTACCCCTGACTACTTGCTATTAGGAATGAAATTTACTGTGAAATACTGTTAAAAGGTGGAAAGCAAGTGACATAATTCACGTTTTAATTAAAAATTATATATATCACACGAAGCCGGAGCCATAGAAGGAATAATAACTGAATAAGCCTAAAAAACCCCCACCCCAACCCAATGCCTACTCTTCCCCATCACCCACTTTATTCTTGTCATGCTATTTGAATTCTTCTAATTGACTTCTCTTACTGGATGCTCTATGCCCAAACCATATTTCAGTTTTTCGCTCTGCGATTCCAGGAACTAGAGAATGTGTCGGCATCATTACCATGAGCATTACACACCCTCACACACAAGGGTCCAGGAACTACAATTAACACATTAAGAAATAATAACTGCCAAGGGAGCAACAGAAGATAAACAGCATGGAGCTGATGTAGCAAGAATTCTGCTTGGGAAAGGGCTGTCTCTCGGGTAACGGGCAAGGGAGAGGAATTGAAGCGCTGTGCAGCACTGCCCATTTACCAGAGAAAACCCCAAAACCAGTTGAGCAGTTCACACACTAACTTCTTGAAATTTAATTTCACTAAAAGTATTGCTGGCTTTAAACTAGATTTCGAAGGAATCTGAAGGCTCCTGTTCTCAAAGAAATAATAATCATGTCCTGTTCCAAAGTTTAAAATTGGTATATGTTTTCTGGTATTTGAAAACCTGCCCTGAAGTGCTGTGGGTTTGTCATTTTCTTCTTTTACAGTAGAAGTGAGAAATACTTATTTATTTCACCTATACATTAAGATATATTTATTTAAAAAATAACAAAAATACCTTTTTCCTACTTGTCAGTATCTATTTTTATGATTGCCTGATTTTTTTGGGGTTTTTTTTTTTTGTTAGGCTAGTTTGTTTGGGTTTTTGTTTGTTTGTTTGTTTTTAAATAAATTTAAATAATTGAGTTATTTTCCCAAGGTTTTCTAATGAAAAAAAAAAAGAAAATTAGATTCCAGAGTCTTTTATTTAAAGCTTCCACTCTGACAATGTTTTGTGTGAGTAGTCCTGCAGAAGCTGCTCAACAAAAGCCTTCCAAGAGCGTGCCAACCATTTGGATACCTATCTAGCTTCACCACTGTAACCAACAGAAATCATGGAGCACGCTGCTCCCCTTGGGCATCAGTCCTGACTTCAGCTGCTGCTTTCAGGTAGACCAGCCAAAGGCCTTAATACTTTCCAGTGAGATTAGGAGCCGAAGGAACACGATGGCACAGGCGAGGTTTATGAAATGCTTTGTCTCGTGTCTCTCCCACCTTGGGGCTGCACAGTCACAGAAAACCCAACAAAAAAATCGCCACTAAAATAACAACCTTTCCTACATTCACCCAAATCCCTGTGCAGGAAAAGGGAGGCAGAAGAGGCACAGACACTCAGGGTGGGATTAGCAGCTCTGCTGAAACCCAGCTTTTGGGAGAGAAGAGCGTGCCCCTCGCAGCGGGGGCGCCGCCTGTGACCCGCGTGGGGCTCGGCGCTGGTTTCTGTGACAGGCGTGATCCCCCCGCTGCCCCCACGCACGGCTCATCAGTCAACTCAGACATTTCAGCAAATCACATGGCACTTTGTAAAAACATAATTGTTTTTATTTTCCAATTTTCCGTGTTTTGTGTAGAGTGCTGCTGTGTTCAAGCGAAGTGAATAAAAGCATAAACAGCAAGCACCATCTGGAGAACATTCTTCCAGCACGCTGAGAAATAGCAGCCGCCTGTGCGCTACCTGCTATAAATAAATGTCATTAAAAAATGTCCCAAAATTTGTTTGTTCCTATTTGATGGAACTGTAGTCAGATAAAACTTTCCTTAACCCTGTCTTCAGGTACCCAACACCTTCACAGAAAAAAACTCCAAACAGATGTAGCTATTTGTCTCTTTTTAGGTTAATATGGGTGTTACTAACAGAATAGCAACCCTACACGTTATTCTAGTAACACAACAGAGGTTGTAACTTAAGCGTAACACGTGAACAAAGCACTGAAAATCCAAATGCTTTCAAAACTGTACCAGGTTCACAATAGGGAGATATCTCTCAGCCCACTAGCAAGAGAACAGGCAAAATTATTCATTCTCCAAACTGATAGTGTATCAGTTTGGAGGGGAAAAAAATACCAGAAAGTCTGTAATTTATTTTCAGTCTACACAAAGCCACATCTCCCTCTCTGCTGACAAAATACAGACCAAGCTGGCTGTGGGGCTGTGATGAGGCTCTGCGAAGGGTCGGAGTTTGCTGTGTTTGCTTAATCACTGCAATTAGATCAATGCAAATAATGGAATTGTTTGCTATAGTGGCAAGGCTGGGGTAAAAAATTAAAAAGAAATATTTGGGTTGAGTGATTTAAAAACAATTTTGGTAAAATGAAAAAATAAAACTGTCTAGTTTTTCTACTTAGATTCAACTCAGAATCCATTCAGTTTGAAATGAAAAATACATTTTCACACTGGAACAAAGCATATGAGCAATTTTCATTTTTCCTGATTTTTTTATCAGACAAACATTTTCAGCACCCAGGAAGGGATGCTTAGGAGAGCTTGCTGCTTCTTGGGGAGGGAGAAGATTTGCCTATCCCTTTTCCCAGCCTTGGGCACATCTCATGCTGTTGTGCAGGGGCAGGGCTGAGTGCTGCATCCTTCTCCCTTGAGGAAGCTGCTGCCAGCCCTTCTCCTCCCCCAAGCTCTGCCCAGGGAGCCCAAGGGTGGCAGGCACATGTGGGGATGGAACAGCAGCACTGCCTTTTCTTGGTTCCACACGGCTCAGCCCCAGCTGGCACTGGGTGGGTGACTCTTCCCGAGCGGCACAGCCCTCGTGGCCCACACGAAGTTGGGGTGTGCTCTGGGATACAGCATGGAGCTGAGCATCCAGAGGCTGACACAGGACGCAGTCTGAAGCCTCCCTGATGAGCCACTAGCCACCAGGAGGATTTGAAGAAATATTAGTGGTTTTCTCCCTTGTTTTAAACCCTCCTTATATTGGTAGATGTCACGAAGTGAGTGGAGGGAATCTGTCTCGTTCAACAGCATCCACAAAAACAGGCTGGTCCCTCTCAGAGAGAGTGGCTGAGATTCCTGAGGCACAGGGCTATCACCAGCACAGCCACCCACCATCATTTAAGGGCAAGAGTGGAAATGATGGACATAAACCAGATCTGGTCCCTCCCTCAAGCTACAGCGCTTTGTCCAAACCCAAAGATGTCGAGCACTGGTCACAGAGCAGCTCTGCTAAAGCCTTGCTTTTGGCTGGGACTGCCCACCATTCCCACTGGAAGCAAAGGCATCATTCCCACCATATTTTATCCTCTCCTGTCACTGGGACTCAATGTGGAAGGAACTGCATGAACAGGGATGAGGGTCCAGTCCCGTCCCTGATGAAATCATCATCTAAAACATAGCAAGGGCAGGAAATGGTAACGTGGTTAGAGTTCTCATTAGCCATGTTTTCCTAATATTTATATTTTAGCTACTTTTATTTACAGAGTCCACTCACACTAGTTAAATTATATACTTTGCAAAAGAATACAAAGGCTGTCTGGAAGTGAATACACTGCACTACTGATTTTGTTAGGATAATAATGATGATTATTGTGATTAATCAGCCTTGATGAATAAGATTTTGCCAGACCAGGTGTGGAGGGAAGGCAGGTGGTGGGAACATGGCTGTCTGTCCATGCAAGCACACATGCATGCGTGCGTGTGTAGAGGGGGGAGGGTTGTTCTTTGTTTTGTTTTTGCCTTTGGTCAAATTCAAACAATGTGCAGTAACAAGAAGTAAATGTCATTTTCCTCCCATCCATCTTAATTTGGCATCCATTTTAAAGCTTACCTTTGACCTTTTAAAATGTTAACACACTTAAGCAGATATAAAAAACACAAAGCTCCTGGAAAAATTAATCACACCCATATCATGATGCTGGTCTAAAAATGTAACATCAGTTGTTTTCCTATTTAAAGAAACATTTGTCCAGTGCAGCAGCAGTAACTATGCTACAATTACCTATTATTTCCTTTAAAAACAAATAACCACATTAAATGCTATAGCAAAACCCTTTCAGCATAACCAGCACAACCTACAATGAATCTGTTTTGTTGAGTATATGCCTAGAATCACGGAAAGGGTCCTGAAAGGGACCTTGAGAAGTGTCCTGAGCCATCCCTCAGCCCCAGGCAGGGCCAGCTAAATCTAAACCACTCTTGACAGGAAACCTTATTTAGATTTCCTTTAAATAGCAGCCTTAAATAGAACTGGGGAAAATTGCACAATTCAAAATATATAATATATATACATATGTGAAAATAACTTATGTATGAGTATTATGTATGTATAAAAAAAATACAGAGACAACCCTGATCTAAATGATGTCTCCCTCCTCTGACCACTTCATACCCTCTAACCAAAGAGTCCAAAACAGGAAACTCTAATAAAAACATCTCCTTCCTTTTTAAAAATAAAAGGCTACTCAACTGAGAACCTCAGCTCCTTGGAAATATAGGGGCATCTCTTCAAAAGAAAATCAGAATTATCAGATCCCCAAATATTTGAGCCTTCATGCTGCAGAGCAAAGAGTTCTTCAGTTCCACCAAAAAGCAAATACAAAATAAGAGTGTTGACCAGCCTTTCCAGTAACCAAAGTGAGTCTAAGATGTCTGTAGCCTGTTTGTGATCAAGGGCATCCACCTTGTCTCCTGACCTAATCATTTCTGGTGGGAGACTGCACTAGGTCCCTCCAGGAAAGTCAAAGCTCTGAGGTTACATGCTGTGAACATGGGGATCCATGGCACACAGCCTTATGCTGCTTCCACTTTCCTGTCTGTAGCACTCATGGCATCCAAATTGATGGCTACCCCCATCAATTCAATACCCCCCTTTAGAGGACAGAAAGCTGTGGTGACAGCCAAAATGCATCCTAAAAGAAGTGATGATTTCATAGCTAAACACAGCTGTTACACAAGCATCTAAAAAAATCAGTCAGGGACCTAAACATCGAACCCAAACCAAAGGCAGATGCATTTCCTCAGTGAGCAGGGAAGTAAATTCCTTGCATCTGTTTTCTTCCACCTACCAACATTACTTTGGTTGTAGCACAACTGGAGCGTGGTCAAGCAGTTTTCTGCAAAAGGAACACAAGCTTAGGCCCGAGGGTGTGGGGAGATGTGAGATACTGAGCTTGGCACCTCCAGTCCCATGAGAGAACGGCAGCCCCTGATGGATCCTGCACACACAATGCAGCAGAGCTCTAAGGCAGAGCCCAGTGTCTTCTGTCACAGAAGCTTTGTGAATCCACCCTAAGCATACATGGCTTCTCCAGACATGAAAAAGCAAGAGGTAACTCCATCCATCCCCCAGGGACCAGAGATGAATTACAAGAATGTCACACGAGAACAGAAAGGCTCTTCTCTGTGCTCCTTCTTCTGGGATCTGCTTATATGTTCCCACTTCCTCCTGGCCTCCCCGCAGCATCCCACAGCCTGCAGAGCAAGCTTTGGCTATGTCAGAAGTCCTCTTCCCCCACCTTTCTGCAGGGCAGACCTCCTGGCTTGAGAGCTGCCTTGGACCTCCAGCCCCAGCACCAAGGCTGGATATGAAGGCATCTATTATTCAGACAGTGATGCCTGACTTCTTGGTTAAGAAAATCCTGATTAAAAAACAATGTGTTGCCCTTCCTGTTTGCTTTGCAGTGGCCTTGTGTAGATCCAGCTCTGCAGCAAGTGATCCATCACCAACAACCAGAAAGATGTGTATCATGCAAACACAAAAATACTTCACATTTCACTTTATTTTCTGTGTCTTCCATTCTCATTGCCCATCTATTCCAATGTTCCTCATTATCTTTTCTTTAATCTAATTATTATAGATATATATGGAACACCTAATAGTTTTCTTTTAACCAAGGACCATTCTGTGCAATACTGCCACAAAAGCCTCAAAGACAATCAAATTTAAAAGAAAATATGCAGAATGAATTCACATTTCTCACTTTGTCACTCCTAACCCTTTGTTTCTTGATTTTTTTTGCTTACATGCAACAGAATGTACATGTGCCTTTGTCACACTGTTTGTGAACAGTTCATTCACCATATTCAGATAATCACAGACTAGAATTCAGTAATACTCCTCTAGTTAATTAGTTTATTTACTAGGCACAGATTAATAACTGATGAGCTACAAAAAGTTGCTATTGTCTGAGTCAGCCACCAAGTAACTAACTTGGCTATTCAGGCAGGGAGAAGTCTTCTTTTCTTAAAGGTGACAAGTAGCTATGTAATGACTTCTATTATTTTCTCAATAAACTCAGAGAAAATAGGACACTGCAGCTAGAAAAACACAGAAAGAGAAATTAGCTGCTACTGTCATTAAGGATTCAGAGACTGATAAAGAACAGTTGGTGCAATGCAGCTGGAGAGGCTTTTCAGAGTAAAGTGATTATTCTCTGGCCATTAACAAATTATTTTTTCCTGGACTGAAAGACATGCACTCCTCCAAATAACCTGGCTTTGCTACGAGGAGCACACTGACTGCCCGGGCAGGCAAGAGCCATTGCCCTCTTGGCCCTCCTGGTGGCCACTACAATTCCACCCCTTTGTTTCCATGCCACAGGAAAAGCACAGAATAATTAAAAAGGCTGAAGCACATGCAGACATTGGAAGGGAGACTGGTTTTCAAAATCAGCCCAACCAATGAATTTGGTGATGAATTTGGAGCTGCACCCGGAATGTTCAGAGACCTGCCCTTAGCAGCCCCACTGAAGCTTAGTGAGGAGTCACAGCAAACTTCTCTCACCTCTCCTGTCAATCAGAGCTCACCCCCAGTCATCAGCTCAAAGACAACACAATGATAAGACATTTGGGGACACAGTCAGTCAGTTCTGAGGCTTGTTCTGCCGTCTCTGTGCCTGCCATGGGGGAGGTGGGGGCACCCAAACCCACACCCAGCTTGTCCCCCAAGCCAACAGCAGCTGCCTTGCTTCTGCTACAGTGGCTGCTCTCCAGCCACTCTAAAGGGGGTGGGAGCAATACAGAGACCTGGAAGCTGCTAAGCTGAAGGACACCTTTTTTTCTGAAGAGTGTGGAGGAAACAGGAGACCTACCCCAGACTTTTTGTTTAATTCTTGAGAACATTTAGCCCTCTGTTATCTTAAAGAAGGATTTCCAAACAACTACATGTGCAAATTGAGATCAGTGATGAGTGGTGTCCCTCTCAGGGCCATACTGGGACTGGTATCCTTTAATAACTTCATCAATGACACAAACAGTGGGATCAAGGGCACCCTCCACTCTTGTGAGATCCCACCTGGAATACTGCATCCAGCTCTGGGGTCCTCAGCACAGGAAAGACATGGACTTGTTGGAGCAAGTCCAGAGGAGGGCCATGAAGATGATCTGAGGGTTGGAGCACCTCTCCTATGAGGACAGGCTGAGACAGCTGGGGCTGCTCATTCTGGAGAAGAGAAAGCTCCAGGAAAAACTTACAGCATCTTCCAATACCTAACGAGGACCCACAGGACAGACTACAGGACAGATGTTTTAGCAGGGCCTGTTGCAACAGGACAAGGGGTAACAGTTTTAAACTAGGGTCAATTTAAACTGGACATAAGGAAGAATGTTTTTACTGGGAGAGTGGGGACACACTGCAACTTGCCCAGAGAGGTGGCAAATGTCCTACTCCTGGAAACATTCCAATTCAGGTTGGACAAGGCTCTGAGCAACCTAATCTAGCTGAAGATGTCCCTGCTTACTGCAGGGGGGTTGGCCTAGATGACCTGTAAGGTCCCTTCTAATCCAACTATTCTATGGTTCTGTTAAGTAGGAAATAGAAAAGGATGCTGGAAACAGGTCCTGGACAGAGGGATCCAGTCACTAACACCCAAAGCCAGCAAGTGACTGTGGAGCTGCAGCTTACATAAGGGTCCCCAGGACACCCAGCCACCTGCAGGACTGGCAAAATCCTGCAGATGTGACCCTGTAAGCTCACCTCATCCATGTTACAGCACTGCTCTGTATACCAAAGGACAGCATGGATGGAACTGGGTGGGGGTGGGAAAAAAGTAAAGCCAGAACTAACAAGCTACATTAAATCACCCAGCAGAGCAGCTCCTCCACAGAGTGGCCTATTTACCGAGTAGCTCAGTGCCCTGGGAGGGATGAACACCACTGCAAACCCAGGAAAGGAAATTCCCCAGGAGAACTGAGAAAGGCTAACAAAGATCCCCGCAGCCTAGGACCTCTCATATGGCCATCTCTTTTTTGAAATCTAGAGTCTGCTGGGAGGATTTAGGCCTATGGCTTTGAACATAAGATAAGGAAAACTTTTTCATCCTGAAAACAGACTGTGAAACTCAAGCAATGCTGGGAAGTGTTTCACTGTATTGTTATTCTGTAGATGCTGTTTCTGGAGGCAGGACCCAGCACAGCCTGATCTCAAAACAAAGCCATCCGTGGCTAGTGCCTCACATCACCGACCATCTCTTTCCTCTTGAAATAAAATAAAATAAAAGCAAGTACCCCCATAAATCATTCATCCATCCCAGTTTCATAACAAGAATATTTGTCAGCTCCCATTTTACGTCCCTTTCTCTGGCTGCCTGTTCCACAAAGCCACCATTTCAGCTGCCTGCACATACAGACCAGCAAGCACACAGCACCACAACAGCTCCCACACTCCCATCCTCCTGCCTGCAGAGGATGGCCACCTCTCTTCCACAAACCCTCACCTGCAACACCATAGATTTTTCAGGGGATTTTTAAAAAATATATATATATTTTTTTGTTATTATCAGTAGATCTGGGGCACCCATCAGTGGTACTTCAGCTACTGTAACAATCACATGATTTATGTAAAAGTAATTGAGGTTAAACTATCTGCCACATCAAACTCTTCACATTTGGCCCCATCTTCAGGACCTAGAAACATCTGAAATAAATAAAGCCATGTGTCATTTAACAGGGTCTGGGCTTAATTAGGATCATTCTGGATTTTATGGGAAAAGCCTTGTTCTGCCAGCTTTACATAGCTAGTCTATCACTTGTAAGGTTATCTCCTTTTTTTTTTTTTTTTTTTTCCTTTAGTACCTACATCAAAATACTTTTCCACACAGCTTTTCCTTTTTATTTTCCATCCTCCAACCAGCCGGATGACAACCACTCCTTATCTCTGGCCGTCTTCCATGCTAAAATAAGAACGCCGTTGTTACGCCGAGGGAGCTGCACCCTTCCACCTCGGTTCCTCCCGACCAGCACGCAGCTGCGCAGGAATCCCCACGTTCCATTTGCTGGTCACTTTTCTGTGACATTGTTGCAATTTACCCTTTAGCTATAATTTCTATTTGTAAATCACACCAGGCCTCTCAAGCCATGCGTTTTGTAGCCTCCAGTGACAGTCTGTGTCCTGAAGAGCTGGTGACCCTCAGCCCATCTCCACTGCCACTTGCCTCCCTGGCCTGACGCAGGCTGGGCGAGCACGCAGCCAAACACGGCTCCAGGGACGCCGGGCGATTCCACCAGCAGCAGAGAGCAACTGGATTAGAAGAGGGGTAGGATTAGAAGAGGGGTAGGATTAGAGATTGATGAGCTGCTGTGAGGCTGCCACGTCTGTATGATTGGCTCCAGCAGCAGTATTTGAATGTCAAACTGTATCCCCTCGGAGCAGAGAGGTACCACCTACGTTGGGTTTCAGACTGCTGTGTGCAAGGCAGCTGGTGGAAAGTAAGGGGCTTGAGCTGGGGTCTGAACAGACAGCCCTGTACAGATGACACCTTGGCAGGTCAGGCAGAGATGAGGAGAGAGCGAAGCATGGAATGATTTGCCCACAGCTACACTGGCAGTTTGAGTCAGAGGCAGAAACGGGAGCCAGATTTAAAAAAAAAAAAAAAATTAGTTCCTTGTGCAGGAGATGAGCCAGCAGCCTTTGTTACATCTAAATGCATTTTTTCCCTTGTAATTCATACTGCTGCAGGCTCTGCACGGTGAACTCAAGCATCCTGAAGTTGTAGGGTGCTCAGTGTGACCTGCTGATTGCACGTGCCAAGCAGCTCCATTCTCCAGCCCATGCCTACAATGCAATCCATGCATGTTGCAAAAGCACTTGCTTTTTTTTGGTAGGAAGCGACCAGGACCCTGCAAAAGCCATCACTGAGGTGATTTCCAGCCTGACCCAGATAGCTCTGGCTGTTGGATTGCCTCCAGAATTTAGTGTATACACAGGAACTCAGCAGCACTCTCCAGTCAACTCAAAGAGTTATCCCCTCTTCAAATCTGGCTTCAGTCATCTCTGAAGGTGAAAGACTTCAGCTTCCCCTATTGGAGCTCCTCACAGAAATACTATAACATTCATCAAAGATGCCAAGGACAAAATAGTGAGGATGCATTAATTGATCAGGTTGCTCTAGCAGAGTGGTGCAGGAAACCACCCTGCCTATCAGCAGCCTCCTCTGCTAGTTACTGTAGTGACATCGGATTAACCGGGGCCACTCACAGCGTCATGAAATGGAAGGAAAGGCTTTTCAAATTTACATATTAAAAAACGGAGGTGTGCTGATTTCTGTCCTATGGAGTGCTTCAGACATAACATTAGTAATCAGTAGCGTATTTGTGAGGAAATCTTTACTTTGAATGCTAAGCCGATTTGCTAATGATAAATGACATGAAAGGTTACTCAGAAAAAGGAAAAACATTTCCGCATCAAGTTTAAACGGAAAATACCTGAAGAATTAATGGGCAACCAGATACTCCTTCCTCTTTAACAATACACCCCCATTAGACAATATATTACTTTGAATCCCGCATTTGAATAATTTTTCTTTTTAGAAAAATAATTTTGATGGAGAATGTGCACGAAAACTACCATCAACAGCAGTAAATAAACCAAAGCCGAACCAGCCTCTCAAAAAAGAGGGGTGTTGGGGGTGAAATAAGAGAAGGAGAATAACTGCCCTGCAACTGCTGCCCAGGGCGCTTGCACCCTGCAGCATCCCCCCGGAGGGATGCAGAACTTCTGGAGCACGACACTTCACCCTGGCATTCACCGCCACGTACCCCCGGACCGCCGCGACGCCGGCGCAGATGACCCACGCCCCGCGACAGCCTCATCCAGAAAAAGCCATTGAGGGAGCCGCAGGTGACAGTCCACCCGCCTGGCAGACTTCGCCAGAAGCCGGGCGACAGCGGGAGGAATTTCTGCTCCAACTTCGGAATGGTAAATTCTCCTCCCGCTTCTCGCCTGTGACCGGCTACGCGAGGGACCCCAAATCATCCCATTACCGCCCATCTTGAAACCCACCCTACACGTTTCTAATCCCCTTTCCCCGGAGCGCGGACCAGATCGGAA
>VZRH01007808.1:42956-131068 GCA_013397555.1 Urocynchramus pylzowi
GCGGCAGCGGCGGGCCCCGGGCGGCAGCGGCGTCCCGCCGAGCCGCGCCGGGAACAGCGCGGACGCCCGGGAGGATGCTGCAGCAGGCAGCGTCATCCTTCCTCATAAATCTCGTGGGGTTTTTTGCTCCCTGCTTGCTTGAAGTTTTGACCTTGTCTCCTCTAGGTTTATCTCGGATTGACCACGATTCTGACTTCCTGTTTTTCTTTATTCCCTTTCCACCTCTTTGCCCTTTTTAATTCCTCCTCCCTCTCGCTCCCCCTCCCCTCTCGTCTTTTCCATCCTCGCTTTCCCTTGTCCCCGTTTTCCCATCTGACTTTGAATATCCCAAGCCTCTTGACCTCAGTCCCTGGGCTTTAAAACGGTTTTGTCAAGGGCAGAAGAGTTTTTTGTAGGTTTCAAATCGCTATTAAGGGTCGCCAGCAGCTTATTGGTAGGTGCGGTGCATTAAACTAAATCCATGGCTAGTATTACATAATATGCCCTCGAATGTACATAAAAGATGATTGTAATTCCATCTGGATTTCTGTTGATATTAGCAAACCGCTCAAGATTTCCTCTTGCGGTTTAATGGGCTTTTCAAAACCTTTGACTGGTGCTGGATCAATCAGATTATAATTTAAGAAAGGGTAAAGCACATACACTCATGACATCGTAGGAATTAGTGAAAGAAGCAAAAAAAAAAAACAAAAACCAAAAACTTAGTAGGTCATCTGCCTAATCCATCTTCCAAAAGAGAGTAGGAATGTCCCCCATACAATAATTTATGGGCATTTGTCTAGTTTTCTTTCAAATGCTCCAAATATGTGGCTTCCTCATTGCCTATAGGAATTTAGGTCAAGCTGCCTGAGAGGGAATTTCGTAGCATCTTGGGATTTAAAATCCACTACTGTTATTCCAAGGTGGTTTCTTTGTTTATTTTTCCCCAGACAGCACAACTGTACAGTTGCAGTTGGTCATTTATTTCTTGCTGATCATCATGGAAGGATTTTGGCCATCACTTTCTCTAGGTTGAAAGCCCAGGGACATGCACAGCTGAGAAAATGTCAGCTTCACGCTCAGTGTGGCCAAAAGAGTGACTCAAATGTCAGGACTTGTTAGGAAAGCAACGAAGAGGAAAAGATTTTACACTGGAAAATGTGTGCTGGACCTGTGCTCTCAATACTGCTGGAATTCTGGTCTCACCTTCTCAAAAAGGACATAGCAGAGCAGTAAAAGATTCGGAGGAGGCTAGCAGTGATAATCCATGGCTTGAAAGGGTTTTCTAGTTAGGTACATGCACACTGGCAAGAGGCACCAGAGGGGAGATGTGACAGAGGTTCCTCAAATCTCGAGCAGCGTGGAGAGGGTGAGCAGGGACTGGTGGCCCTGGCTTCCAGCACAAAAGGGAGAGGCCATTAACAGACCCCCTGACTGTACAGAGGTGATTCTTCATGGAAACACAGCTGTGGAGCCCTTTGCCATCTGACAGCAGCCAGTTGATGTCATTTTGAGGGGAAAATGAATGAATTGACAGGAGAGAAATCCACAGAGAGCAACCAAATCACAGCTTGCTCAGAAAGGTCCCTCCATGACAAATGGCTCATGGCTGGGCTTGCTCTGTTTTTGCCCTTTCCCCTTGGTGTGTGTTGATAGTCACTGGTCACCTGCCAGCAGTGAATACACCTCACAGATTTAATGTCACACCTGTGTTAGTTTTGTGCTGCCCACAGCTTTCCTTATTGCATAGATTTGAGTAGTAAAAGGGATGAGTGGCTTTCAGTGGGAGAATGTCACTGCTGTACCAACGTGTGGCATATCATGGAAGTTGGGATCATCAAAACCCACTGAAAAAAACATCATTATGCATTGAGTCACTGAAGAGAGAGAGCACTGGTTGCAAAGAAGTTTCTGTCACTCTTCTAAAATGTGACAGAAATAATCAAATCTAGCTGTGGCCTGGGGACAGTGACCTTAATTTAAAATCAATCAAAAAATCCCTCTCTCAATGGCAGCTGATTGTCCCATGTGCTTTCAGACTGATGCCCTCCCAGGCCTGCCATTGTCAGTGCTGTTACACAAGTGGGTAAGCACTGTGTTGTCTCCTTGTCTTCCCTCCTCCTCCTCCGTGTCTTTGAAGCTGAGATAGCATGGTCTCAAACTTCTCCATGTTCCTGGCAGAAGAATATTTTCTGTGCATTAATCTATAAATCTGTACATGTATGCCTCAATATGGCTGCTTTATCCATGCAACTTCTCCAGAAATCTGCCAGTTCAATGTTGTGTCTTGGTACAAAAAACTAGCTCTGGTGAGGTGGGTTGCCCCACAGGAGGCAAACTACAGCAAGAACGAAAATGAAGGAGCCCAAACTATGTATGTGGATAACTTTGGTCAAGTGACTCATGGTCATAGTCTTTTATGGGACTGATCCCATAGACTGTTTTCACACTGTTTGTGCAGGATCATGTATTCAGGTAGATCAGGATACTCATCATTTGCCTGTGAGGTTGTTTCACCTCCACCTAAATCTCAGCATGAATTCACGTATGTAGCGCTCCTCAGCTCCCATATCAACTGTGCTCTAAATTTGGATGCCTAAGGTAACTGTAGAGAGGATCTGCATGAACCTGGTGTATTGTCTGTGCTGATAAATGTGACATCTTTCCTTTTGCCTAGCATGTAAGCAATCAGCAGTGTCATTCATCTCAGCCCATCATCACTTGATCACGTAGAAACTCTTTGATCCTGGGATAGTACTGTACAGTAGCAAAATTAATACTGCCAGGCGTGATTACTAACATAGCAACCCAGCATGCCTTGGAAGCTTTAAATTCTGCATAAGCAGCCACACTGCAAATGCTGGGTGGGGAGAACTGACAGATGAGTGCACACACACTGTCTGTTGGGAGCATTCAGAGCCCAGCAAGAGTGCTCACTGCACCTAAAATGGGGGTTCTGAGCAGATGCAAGATTCATAGTGACAGAAGTAATTTTCAGGTTTTCCTCTAGTAATATATAGGCAGTAGTAAGCCTGTGGCAAGTCCAAATTGAGTACTGAGCAGCTCTTAAATTGTTTAAGGCATTATCTATTATAAGGAAGTTTATAAAGCTCCATCTCCATTATTTGAGTTTTCACAAGGTCATAATCCACTTGACCCTTGTGGTTTATTTCAACACTATTGTCCCTCAGAGGAATTATAACCTTTACCATTACCACTTGCTAAATATATCACAAGGTTTTAGTGATATTGTCATAAATCACCAAGCTCAGCTTTGTTGCTTGTAATGTGACCATAGTACATACTGGTAATGATGCAGTGATTGTCAGCCTGATCTAGTTGTAGTTCTTTAAATATTTTGTAATGGGAGGACCACGTGCTAGCAGATATGAATGTGTATTTTATTTCCTTTAACATTCAAAGATTGCCTTTTTCTAAGGTGGTCTGCACTTCGAGTGTGGGCTTTTTAGGCAAAGTTTCTGTAATCAAACATGGAAAATACAAACTCATGGATATTGAAATCAAGCACAGTGACTTCAAGAACAGCATTCTCACAATTGTTTCTCTTTTCAATTAAATGTGTGAGCATTCATTAGAAATCATATGTAATTTGATCATCCTGAAAGCATTTAGTGAGGAAGAACAAAGGTATCACACATGGGCAAAGTTCATTACTGTATGGGTTTTTAAAAGGATAAGCTATAGGGAAGCTAAAGATAACTGAGAATTTTGGATGACTGTAACTTTGGATGATGCATATAACTATGCTGCTTTTTACATTTCAATCTGTTTTCTAGCAGAAAGTTGGTTCCATGTCAGCCCCCCAAAAGTCTTAAAGACAATTTGCCATAGCAAAGATGTGCTACTGAAGCCAATCTTCAGTTGCACTTAAAGATCAGCTTGCATTGGAAGAAGGTGGCCTCAAAACTGTTTTGACAAGACATACCTTGTTAAGCAGTAATTGGGATCCAGTCAAGCTGCTTCTGACTCCAAGAGGGATTAACCATTACTATAAATCAGGCTTACTTGCTGGGACTGCTGGGATCCAAAACTTCTTTGCAGCAGCACCTGCAGAAGTTTATCTGTCAGACAGGATATTGTGGGGCAGGTCTGGGCATACAATACCCTTTCTGGTGATGTATGGCAAAACTCCTGGAACCAAAAATCTCATCTGATGAAACTGCAGAAATCTATCTTGGGGAGAAGGAGGAGGAGTTATCTGTCTTTATGCTACAGACCCTTCCACTGTGGCAAATGGAAGAATATGGGTGCACTTNTGCACCAACCCACAGGCTTGTATGTCTACAGTGTATTAATTTGCATCTGAGTTAGTCACTCTTCAACCTTTATGGTCAGCCAGGAGAAATAAGCACTTTTAGGATGCAATTCATTTGACCTTTCTTAGACATGTACTTTAGGAAGAGATAAATCACTCTCCCAAGTGTCAGTGTTTCTCTGTTGACCACAAAAGGACCAGAGAGTGATTAGTTCAGAAGCAAGTGTCTATATTGCAGCCTGTCAACAGGCAATTAGGCAAATCCCAAACAGGTTTTTCTATAATGTTGCTCTTAAATAGTTTCACAAAGATTTTTATTTGTATATCACAAGTATATAAAATAACATATTTTTCTCCTTATTTTACACATTTTTATTTTTGAGAAGCATTATGTTAGCAGAGCCTGCATGTTGTATTGGAGTTGATTATGTTGGTGCTCTGTTCAGAATTGTTTTCAGCTACCCACTGAGAAATTGGCAATTTTTGCACTATTTCACCCTGTGAGTTTCACCAAATATTTGTCTGATTTAATGTAAAGGTGGAAAAAGGGCACATTTTACACCAAGGGAATGAATACAGCATTAGAAATACCTCTCATCACTGTATGTGACTAGAAAGCAAAGATGAATACGTGGACTTTTTAAAAAAATTGATCACAGGGCAAGATTTTAAATGCTATTTTTTTTTAGTAATGAAAAATCCACGGCAGTAAGAGTCACAGTACTGCCAGTAAGCCCACTGAGCCTGTGTACAGTACATTGCAGAAAAGGCCCAAGGCTCAGATGTCTGTCTCCATGTTCTTGTATTCCCAACAAGCAGTGAATAATGCATTAGTTTTGCTTCAAGCATCCTACTTTGAATATGCTTTAGCCAGAATTATTAGCTTTCATGTAGTGTATATTGTCAACAGAGGTCATGCTCTGCGCCCATCTAGTGCTGTCTCCAGAAGTGCCCTGGCACAGCACACAGAAACGTTTTACTAGAAATTCTCCTTGTTGGTTGTCACCATGAGGTCCCCTGAGATGTCCAAATTACAAGTGCTCCAGATCCAGCTGAAGTCACTGAGGATGTCCCTGTAAACACCACCTGTCTTTGGCTCAGGCTCAAAATATTTACAAAGCAGGAGGAGAGAAACTTATATTGCAGTGACCTGGGAAGACTCCTAATTTCTGTGCTCATATTGCTCTGTGGAGGTCAGCCCTTAGACCATCTGCTCAAGCGCTCCAATGTGTGTGTTGGGCTGTGTTGAGAACATCCAAAACTGCAAAAACCAGTCAGTCCCTGGGGCTGCCCGTCCCCCTGCCTCTCCTCACCTGGCCAAAGTGAGGAGAGCCTAAAGAGAGCCTTTCTTAAATCCTTAGGTCTTGATGAGGGCCACCAGTGACCCAGTACTGATGGTGACCCTGCTATCTGCTGAAAGTCGTGTGAGAAAGGGGTTGCACAGCCCAGTCCTGGGGTGAGGCCATGCTCTTGGTTGCTGTGGAGCTGTACCATTCTCCCCTTCAGCAGCTGTGGTGGGCTAAAAAGAGAATTAGCTTTTAGAGTTATAAAGAGAGCATTGTTTAAGATAAATGGTATCATTTGCAAAGGAGTAGGCGTTTACTCACACAGATGTGTTCACACACACACACACACACACACACACACACACACACACACACACATGCACACGTCCCTCAGTTAAGTTTCCACAGCTACCCTTAGTGCAACACAGCCAGCTGTTAAATCCAAAATAGCAACGAGTGCACATCATACGCCCTCTGTATTACCATTTGAAAGGGACAGTTCCTTGGGAGGATGGGGATTTGACAGGATATGAATATGTCTGAGACTCTATTAGGCACTAATTCAGCAGGACTGGCTGAATGAGATGAAGAAGCAATGAGGAGGAGAGAATCTCTTCAAATTTGAGCTGATTGGTAATTTTGATGAAAGCCCTTTAGTCTCATTCAGTGACTGTTAATTACCTCTGAAAATTAACAGTTATTTTTCTCTTCAGGAAATGTTGTTCGCCTGCCAATATAGAAAGATTAATTAAATTCTTCCATGGATGAAGGTGAAAGTAGTAGGGTCCTCGTGGTCAGTGCACATTTTGGCTGTAGATGCAGGGATATCATGACAGAAAAGAGCAGTCCAACTCTTTCCTCTTGTGTTTTCACAGGAAAGTTAGGTGTCCTTATCCTTCTGGGGTACGGTTGGCTTTCATGTGCTTTCTTCAGGAAAGTCTGGATGTGGGAGGGCTTTGAAAAAAAGGGAGGGAAATGACTAGGGTTAAACAGCCTGCAAGTAAATTAGGGGAAGCCTCTTGCAGCACTCAAGGAGAAATAATTAATATCGTGGACAATGGTATTTCTGCTTCAATTGAAGGGAAACTCTCAGCTTAGACCCATCTATACAAAATATCACAAAAGTTAATTGCTTCAAAAAAGTGGTAACTTGAACCTCACATCCATAAGCTATGCCAGCTTCTCCTACCAGTTCTCATTATTTGATCTTGGCGCAGCTTCAAAAGCTGCTTTTGTCAGCACTAATGATGGTCCTTCCACTGCTCAAGAGTTTATTTCCAATATCCACTATTATGCCATTCACTACTGCTGTGCAGAATTTTAAAAAAAAAAAAAAAAAGGAAAGAAAGAGTGAGGCAATATCCCAGGGAAGCTCCTGTGCAGGGCTGGTACAGGCTTTTGATTGAGTTCTTGATTTATAGCTATCAAACAAGTATCTGGGCATAGTTGTTTAAAATCAGAAAACATCATGAAAGGAAAGGAATACTCTGTTCCTCGATCTATTTTTTTTTTTTTTCTGATGGGAAGACCTTGCATTAAGTTTTAATGATAGATTAAGTAGATGGAAGGTCACTTGGAAGCCCAGTGAGCAGAGCGATGTCAGGCTGCCTCTGTCAGGATCGCAGGGAGGAAATGAGGCAGCTGAGAAGAAGCTCAGCGCCAGGAAGGAGGCAGGCAGGTCAAGCAGGCAGGCTTTCCAGAAGCAGCCTCGCAGGGAGCAAACAAGCAGCTGCAGTCAGTCGAAGGCAGCAGGGCCGCCAGCTCAGGGCTGCTCCTGGTCTGCGGGGCGAGCCGAGCCGAGCCGAGCCGAGCCGCCCACGTGTCCCACCCTCCGTGCAGCCCCCGCCTGGGCTGGCACCGCCACGCGATCCTGCCCGGAGTGGGACAGCTCCACTGGGGACAGGATGTCTGTCACCATGCCAGCCTTCCCACCTGCACAAGCTGCCCGCCCTGCGTCCTTCTGCAAGGTTTCTCTGGGTGCTGAACTGCAGACCTTGGGAAGGGGATGGCCAGGAAAATCCAGAATTTTGGGTCTTATCCTGGTCTCAGGGGGGAATATTTTTCACACATTTTCCAGGATCAGCAACAGGCCAATGCAGCCGTGAAAAATGCAACCTTTGCTTACCTGACTTGCTTTGATCAGAGGGGATCCTGCTTCACAGAGGCATGGGATACCATCCTGTAGGTTTATCCAGCAGCAACATTGGATCGAAGGGTTACATTTTGAAGATTCTGTAATGAAGAAAGGCAAGACTATTTTGGCTCTTGACTGTTCCCTGTAGAAAGTGAAGAAGAAATAATACTTAGTGTCTTAGGGTGAGGTTATGATGCTTGTATCCCCCGTTGTCTGTTCTGTGTGTGCTGGATGTTGTGTTCTGTGCCTTCCAGACTGGCCCTGAACAGTGAAGTTTCGTTTGGTTATCAGCCTGCTCACTCCCCCACGGTCAGTGGGACACAGACAGTGCAGTATATTAGTGATGCTTTGGCTTTTTGCTTTGCTTTTCGCTTTTGCTCTTCCTTTCGCTCTTGCTTTGGCTCTGGCTTTTGCTCTTGCTTTCTAGTTAGTTTAGCTAAACTGTCCAAATTTTCCCTGGACTGTTCCCCTCTCCCTTCCCTTGGAACCATCCTGCTCCAGGCCAGGACCCAAGGAAATACCACGAACACCTTGCAGCCTGCCGGGGGTGCACTCTGCAGCCTTTCGCAGCACCGGAGGGACTGAAACAGCAACCACCCACCTGAGAGACTCTCTGAGTTTGTCATCTCTTCAGAGCAGTGAACGTGTTTTGTCCTCTGGTATTGCTCATTCCGTGTGCTGGGGAGTGCTGTGCCTGATAATAAACAGGTTCTTTCCATCCCTCGCTCTGAGGAAATCCTTCCCAAACCGGTTGGGGGGAGGGGCCGTGTGGGTTTGTTTTCTGGAGGGGCCCCTTTGGAGGTTTTCCCACAAATTTGCCCTAAACCAGAGCACTTGGCCCATTGGCAAGTGTCACACTAGTTACAGATTTTACCCCTAGTCCACTTTAAAGTGTGTTTTAATATCAATATATGAAAGCACAGCAAGAACCAGTATTTGTTACATTTTTCATGGGCTCTAATGTTAGAGGTTACTGCCAACCAATAGTGGTATCTTTTGGATGTGATAAATTTAGAGATTAGTAACTTAGAATCTGTTCATCTGAATCCATGCTGGGGGAAAGCATTGCAAATTATGAAGACAGGCAGCAAGAAGTAAGTAAAAGTGATTTAAGCAGAGGAGATGGGATGGAAAAGAGTAAGACTCTCACATAGGACATGTCTGTTCAGTGGCCAGTCTGGAAAAAACAAAGAGAAAGAAGAAATTCTTCTATACAGTCTAGCCAACCTAGATCCCTCTTTATAGCTTTTAAATAATGTCACACATGGAACAAATATATAATTTCCAAAGAAAAACATGGAAAGTCTCAGTTATGTTCTTCTGCATGCTTTCTATTTCTTTCCCAGCTAAATAAATCTGTTTACCAAGTTGGACTCAATTCTTCAAGTCGCTTCTTCAAAACTACATTTTTTGACAAATTTGTTGTTTGCCAAAAACATTCTCCCAGCTTTCATAAAAAAACCCAAAACCAAACAACTAAAATTCAATGGATTGGAAAGAATCCAGTAGGCTTTGGTTCAGTCCTTGTAAAGCAGCAAGTAAACATTTTCTGCATGCTTTGGTAGAGTATATGACTTCTCAGTCCTCCACCGTCTTTGTGTAGAAGAAGGGAGCTAAGCACATGGACAAATAACTGCTTAGATTTGTTTCATCTTCAGTTAAGAATGCAAGCTAGGTCTTCAGCCTCTGGTACTGATATTAAACTGCCGTGATTATAGTCACAAAACCTTTTTCCTCTTATATGGCATACAAAACCAAGTGTTTCAAAGGACATTAAAAGGTAAGTAAATAACTTCATGAACAAATAAATGAATGCTCATAAGTGAAATAGTGAAAACTGAGGCTACCTGTAATAATTCTGTCCTAATTGAACTTGCATTTAGCTTTTCTGTCTTCAACTAATCATGTCATAGCAAATAGAGACACAGAGGTACTATGATAACAGCTCTCATGGTGAATGGGGTTTTCAGGGTGCTGAAGCTAAAACGTGGTGTTTGACATCTAATGGCAAGTGATAGAGAAAACATCTATTAGACGTGTTAGATGAGCAGTGTCTCCAGTTCCTAAAAGATATTGGCTTGAATGCCATCTTCTGGGACAGAAAGATACAGTGATACACACACACATACATATGATGGAAAGGAAGATATAGTAAGCCAATATTAGCACTGAACAAGTGGTTCAGAACTGAGGCAGAGATGCACATGTGCTTCTTGCTGCACCTTTCTTCCTCCTGTCCAAAAGTGTTCACAATATTATTTGCCCGCTACTTTTGCAATATCACTTGTTTGTCTTAAAACAGCCACCACACTCTCTTCCTACAAAACTCAGGGACTGTTGGCCCTCTCTGGCTGTTGGGATTTTGTGATAGCTCCTACAAGAGCAGTCAGTGCATGAGTAATACTGGGAGCCTGGCAGCCCATGTCACCGGGTTCCACAAGACATTATTTTATGATGCAAGCACATCCTGACCTCCAGAGCACTCAATATATCAGATATGTAATGTATGCAGAAACAATCCCAATAAGGAAGGAGGTAAATAAATTTGTTATGATTTTAATGATATGCATTTTAAATGTCACTTTTGCTGAGCAATTAGGGTCTGAAGAGAGTGACCTTTGCACAGTGCTTAAATTGTCCTGAGGCATAGTACTCCTCCATGCATTTATTACTGCCTTGTGTGATGAAGTGTAGGTGGTACGATGCAAGTCCATCATTTGTGGGAGGGATCTTTCTGGCTGAGACACAATAAAAGCAAGGTGGTTCAAACTTTTTGCCACAGAAATGCTGTGTGAGAAGCAAGGGATATTTATTGAAATGCACTGCATGTGGGTGTCCTTCAATACACACATGTACAAATGTGGGCTGGGGGGGTCTCTGTCTGAGGAGCTGAGAACAAAGGGGACCAAATCACCTGCCCAAAGTGTGGCATTCTGCCCTTCCCCTTGCTTCCCAGGTGAGCAGTGTGGAGATGAGCCATGCTGTCTATCTGGGTATAGGAGCAACATCATCTCCTTACTCATCCCTACTGCTGGATTCTGCTACAAGCCCAACATCTTCCAGAGAGTGTAGCACACCATCTATTCTCAGGTGTATCCACCCTCTGAGTCATGTTTAAGATATTTTTTCTACTTACTTACACCAAGAATAGATGTTTTAGTCACTAACACGTAGGCCCACTAGTTTGTCATTAGCAGTTTCAAAGGCAGTGTTTTATGCAGAGGAGTGATCCCAAGGTAAGGCAGCCCCTCTGGGGTAGCTGCCACTGCAAAGGGAAAACAAAGCCATAGACAGCTGTTTCTGCTTCCTGTGCATCTGCTGGTAGTGTGGACAGCTCATGTATGGGAGCTACCTACACCCTAGGTCTAGGGCTATAAAGTATTAGCTTTGCAGCTGAGGCATTTTAGTATGTGACAAAATGCAAGTGCGAGTAGGAGATATTAAAATAGTGGACTCTGTTTTGGCAAGCAAGAGCATTACAATAATGTAGCAATGGGCAAGGTCTACCTTCCAACTGTGCCTTTGTGAGCTCTGGACACTGTGTGGCATCTGTTAGTTCAAAAACAGTGTGATGCATCACCAGAATAAGCAGCAGCTTATACAGAGCCATTTTTCTCTCTCTTCAGTATTTTTCCATTGGTATCGGTAACAAGTTGGTATTTCTCTGGTGGAGACTGCCAGGTTGCCTACTGGTGGCAAAAGGACTGATGGTTCTGCTTCATCAAGGATGTCCCTCTGCAAACTTGAAGGCCAATCCTATCAAGGGATAGTCAGAAAACCTCCATATCTAATCAGTTCTTGGTTTTATTGCTAGCAAGGCTGTCAAGCACTGGGCAGATGGCTAATATTTTCTTTCACTATCAGGCTCTCTGTTGGATTCAGACCAATGATGTAAATATAAACAGCCCTGGCTCTTGGTCACTAAAGCCTCCTGCCATCAGCCCTCCCAGAGAGCTATTATTTAAATGAACCAGGAAAGTGGGTATCACTGAGTAAAACAAACCAATTAGCCACACAAACTGGAGAACTGATTTCTTTAACCGAGCACTCAATTTTGCCTTCACTAACTGACATCCAAGGGGATTCAGTTCCGTGTTTACTGCATGCCTGGTGCTCTGTGGCTTTGCAGGGCAAGAGAGGTGTTGGAGTATTTAGGATAGTGTGTGTTTTTGGCCATCTGGCATGTTTGAGCCACATATGGAGCTTCTGCCACATTGAAATATTGAACAATTGGAGCCCAAACCTGATGGTCTTTCCAAGTCTAGCTGTATTGCCATGATGTGAGTCCATCTCTGGGGCCGATTCCAGTGAGTCCAGGGAAAATTCAAATGATTCATTAACAGCTAAATAATTCTTTGTGCCACTTCTTTCCAGTGTGCCCATATGTTTGATTTGCTGCCATCAGTTCTGCAGTGTCCTTCCGTTCCCCAGCTCTGATACATTCAGCATGGGACCCCAGAGCACTAAAGCCTGGTACAGCCGTGTAGGGATGGATGTATGGAGGTGTCTCCCACTGCTTCCCCATCAGGGAGAGTCACCTGAGGGACACGGTCATTCATGTCCTCCTTACCTGTCCGGCCCATGTGGTGTTAGGAAAAGAGGGACTGGTCTTACCACCGGCCCAAACCTGTCATGGAGGAGCACTCATGGCTACACACCAGCTGAGCACCTGGTTCCCGAGGGACACCAGCCCTGCCATCATCCCACTCTGCACACAGGGCATTTCCAGTGCAGCATGCACCTGCCTGCCTCGTAACGTGTTCCTCCACATCCTTGAGACTGATCTTTCTTGAGCAGCATCAGCATCAAGCTTGCTCCATTTGGGTTTGACCTTCTTATGGCAGTGGAAATGCCATTGGAGTCTGCAAGACATGGGGAGACTCTGTCAGGAACCCTGCTGTGTATTTTTTTCCAGTCACAGAGTAGAAAAGGGAAATATAACAGAGTAGATGATGAATGTTTCAAGCCTCAAAATTGGCATGTTCTAGACTTAATTGTTTAAAAACCGAGCTTCTGGAAAATCTGTTCCAGAGTAGAGAGACCTTATAACATCTTCTTTCCATGCTGGAAGGGAGACCTTAAATCAGAGAAATACGTAGTATTAATTGTCAAAATAGTTCCTCTAATCTGCAGCAGCATCATTCATCTCTAGAACATTTGTGGGTAAGCACCAGTCCTGTATATTACTGGAGAGGTATTTAGTTTTCATGTCTTTCAATAGCATTTTTCCTTGCTTGTTTTCAAATTCACATGTCTCAGATCTTTACTTTTGTATTTTTTGGTTGGTTTGCTATTTCAAATGGAAGTGCATAGGAATGGAACAGTGTTGGCATTGTTCTGGCTCTTACTGCATCTTGAGGCCAGTGTGCATCTATTGTGCAGCAGTTGCTTCAGACAACAGGGAGGGAAAAAGCTTCTACAGATTTCTGGATCATGCATTAAAATTTATTCTGAAATATTATCATGGATTAGTTTAATGCTGCTGTAGAAAAACTGTATTTCAATGACCTCTGGAAAGAGAAAAGAATAGTTCATAGGGCATAAATGAGCAGAGAGACTGCTAAAAAAGAAAGTATGCAAATTACATAGAGAGATATTCAATACTCTAATTTAAAATATTGAGTATGGAAAGGGAGTCTAGTCAGGGGGGGATGTAGGGGAAGTTCTCATGCAATTATGCAAGGATATCCATGTTTTACATTTATAGTGTTCCATGGAATATCTGGAATTCAGCCTATGCTGCCTTTCAGAGGTAAAATAAATAGAGGCAAAATAAATCGAGTGAATACAATTAAACAAGGTTAACTCGCATCTAGACTTGTGAGAGCCTGGTATTTGCTTCATTTTTAGTCAGAAATTTCTAAATGCATAGGCTTTTTTAATTAAAAAAAAAAAATCCAGACAGTGAATCTTTCTTCCCCCCTCTGGTGATTTTTCTCAACCACTTGTGCTTTCGCTGTGCTTTCGCTGTGCTGCTGGAGTAGCTGGGAGACAATTGGAGGATATTTTTAGACCGACTCACTCTGTAAAGCTGACATTTGTAGGTTAGGCGTACCAGTTGTCGACTGCTTCTTCTTCTGCATTTTCCTTAAATATTCCCCTTCTAAACAGTTGGACATCCTCCTCCTCCTTCCCTAGTCTTTCCCCATAACTATCAAAGTACTAAACCCACGTTATGTCTGTCAACATTTTCTGTCGAGCCGAGTTAAATGCATCGTTTAGGAGGCACAGTCAGCTCGTGTCCTCGCACGCAGCTGGAAAAACACAACATGAAGCAGTGCTTCTGCACCTCAAATCTGCTCCTAATGGAGCACAGCATGCTGAGCATCCCTCTAAAGCTCAGAGGAGGACCAGGACATGGGCCATGCCTCAAGGCCAGATTCACATACTAGGGATCCCCATAAGACCCACTTCAATGCATCTTCTCTGCTTCCCATCCTCCCAGGAGGAGTTTGGCTGCACACAACCTACGTCCCCAGAGAAGGGAATGCCCAGGAGCACCATGCAATGTGACCTTCATTTCTAGGAGTTGCCTTTTGACATCCTTGTCCACTGAAGCTGGAGAAAATTAGCTGTGTTTAAAAGTAAAATTGCTGGTGTGTTTTGCCTCTGAGGAATTATCTGAATGTGGGTGTGCAGCCAGCAGCCCATGGGAGCTGCAGTGCAAATCCCTGGGATGGATTGTCACCAATTCGAGGAGATGGAGATTCCCTGGTGTGTAAGAGACTCCATATTGCAGTTATTCACTGCTCCTAAGCCATAGCATTTAGCAGCATGGCAAATCTAAACCACTGAGCTTTCAACTCTAACTCTTTCAATCTGATGGAGTTTATGGAAACACAAAGACTTTCTAAGCCCAAGGAGGAAAGATGGTTGGTAAAATTGGAATTCAGCAGCAGATTAGATTATGAAACTGCCATTAACCTACTCTATATTATCATCTCAAATCCTTCTAATATATTTGCTATACAGCAGTACAAACATTATTTTCCACTTAAATTAAGGCTGAACAGAAATCCTTTTTCCAGTGAACCTCTTTCTTTTCCTGATGCTTTCTTTTTTAATGAATATCTTCTTGTAAATGGCAGTTTAAATAAATCCAGGCATGTAATCTTTTAGGACAAAATCCATTTTTTTTCAGTAGAGACCACTTGTGGGCCTCATGCCAGGTAAAATCTAGTGTGCAGTCTAGTGAAATCCAGCCTTGGGCGTCTTGTGAAGTCAGAGCTCTGCTGTTCTGCTCAGTGCAAGGCTCCTGCTGGGGTTTATGAGCACAGGGTTGACCACAGACTGTGCTCATGCTGAGTTATCAGGACCATATCACCCTTTTCTGCCGTGATAATGCATATTCCCACCATGGTCCATTCAGGAAAACCCTGAAATCTGCTTCCAAAGAGCTGGCTGGGGGCAGACAAAACACACTGCTGCTGGATCCACACCTCCCTCCATGTAACCCAACTGCATGAGGTGCTGTATCTGAGACAAGTGCTATTCCTGTGTCAGGAAAGAGGGAAGTAGGAGCATGATCCAAACTAGGGTGTCTGGAGGAAGGGCTGCTGGGAGACCAGAGCAGTTCATCAAGGCAAGGACGTCACTGAGGTTTAAGTAGTCTTTGGAGGAAGGCATGGCTGAATGGGGACAACCTAAATCAAAACAAAACCACCTCACTAGGTTCTTATTTTCTTAGCTCTGTACCTTCTTCAGAAATGAGGTCAAATAAAAATGCTATTACACTCTCTCTGTTTTAATGAGATTTCAAAAGCCCCTGCAATATAGTTCTCTTGGGGGGCAGAGGAGAGCACACTGAGGGAAGCAGTTCATCACCCAGGTTGGTCAGAGTGTCTTGGTTCGTGCTTGTAGAAGCCCAGGGTTGTTGCAGCTCTGCTGGTTTGGAAATATTCTGTCTCAGGAAGCAGCTCTGTGCTGAAGCCTGGGAGCTTCTCCTGCTCTGGTGAACACTGGAGAGGAAACCTGAGCCCAGTGGTGGGAGTAATGCTGTCTCTGTTCATTTCTCCAGCAGTAAGCAGGATTCTGCCTGTATTTAATAAATGTACACCTGTTCTTTTATTTCCCAGAAGTGTTCCCCATGGTGCTAGAGACCCCACGAGAGCACAAACCTCTCCCTACAGTAGCAAAATAATATGAAGGTCGTGTTGGTAAGTCCCTCTCTCACATCATTACCACTGGTTGCCCAGAGACAAACCTCCTGAAAATTCAGATGCTAAAAGCAGCTAAATGAAAATCAAAAGCAGGAATTAAGAAGGAAGGAAATGTGTTAACTAGTTAATTAACTGATTGATGTTACTTTGTTGGTTCTTACTCTGCAGTCAGCACTGGTTCATTGAAATGTGCTTTCAAGAGAAATGATGCTAATTAAAGTATGTGACAGAGTGGCCCAGGTAATAATTAGTGGGGGATAAAGTGACCATTCATTAGAAAATTTTTTGTCAGGCCTGCAGATAATTTGTATTTTTGTTTGTCTGCCCAAACCTTGAGCTACCTGGAAAGATCTTCACTGAATGTAACATCCAGATCCCCCCTGGCTTAAAAAGCAGCAGAAATCTGAGATACAACCAGCATTCATTTTCTATTATGCAAATACAGCTTCACAGTATGACACATCTGTAAAGCTTCATTTGGTTCCCCCCTGGCACAGTAAGCATCTGCAGCTTTAATGTCTTTGATATACTGTTTTTGATTAGATTAAAGATGATATTTATAGTAATTTCAGTAATGTCATTAGCTGTCACTGGAGTATCCTCCAACATTTTGTTTTCTCCATATGTTTTGCAGGAGGGATAATGAAATTTGACTGTCCTGCAGCTTGTGTATAATAGCTTTGTTGGGAGCAGGGCTCCATGGGATCAGGCACTATTCTCCAAGTGAAAATGCTGGTGATCTGGTGTGCTCTGTAAACTGTGCATGACAATCCTGCCCTCTGCCTCCCCTGTCCTTCCTTCCCCATCCCTCCAGAGTTATGGTCCCCTTTCCTGCTGGTTGGCTGAAAATGCTCTTCTTGTCTGTGGAGTCAGGTCAGGAGGGACAGATGGAAGGATGGGTAGGTGGGAGGGTAAGACATGAAGAGTGGCCACAGATCACTGTTATATTTAGCAGAGAGGAAAATCCTGAGGAATATGACGACAAGCAATAAATACCTTCAGTTTAAGAGTTTAAACAAAGGTGGGGAATTATTTATAGAAGGACAGCGAGTGTTGGCCAAAGGTCAGGGAAAGGAAAACAGTTCAGACTTTTTTTTGGCGTGGGGAAAGTAACTGGTATGTAGCACAGTTGCCAAGACCAGAGGGGCTGAGGCATATGTTTGTGGCCATGCAGGATGAGAAAGATCAGGGGTTGGGGTTACGTGGTGACTGTCCTGAGGGTGGGAGAGAGAAGCTGGACATGCAACCAAGTGATTTTCTCTTCTACTTCTGATCCCCAGCCTCCTTCTGCAGAGCACAGATGCAGCTCTCCAAAGGTACTCCCATATTGTATTTGTGGGTGCCCTCAGGTCAGGGAGGAATGATGAGTCTGACTCCATGTTCTTAAAAGGCTAATTTATTATTTGATAATATTATATTATATTAAAGAATACTATACTAAACTATACTAAACTAAAGAATACAGAAAGGATACTTACTATCTTTTCTAATACTAATACTAAATACTAATACTAAAGAAATACTAATAAAAAACTCGTGACTCTTTCTCGAGTCCCGACACAAATTTATACTAATTAGCCAATAAATCAAAACAACTCACACTAGAATCCAATCAGACAATCACCTTCAGGTAAACAATCTTCCATAATACATTCCACTTATACACAAACACAGGAAAAACAAATAAAATAAGAATTGTTTTCCTTTATTCTCTGAAGCCTCTTACTGTCTTTTCAACTTCCCAGGAGAAAACTCCTGGGGAAAGAATCATGCCCAGAGAATGTGCATACCACACTCCCATATGGCTCTGTCTAGTTATTTGTGGGAATAAGCACTCCAGTTTTGGGATTGTTCTAGATTCACTTTCTTAAAGTCCAAAATACACTATGATACTTGAAAGAGTAATGCACTGGCATTTATGGTGGGCAGTGGGCACACTGGAGGTAAACTGTTATTGCAGAATTCCACTTACAAACATTAGCTCCCCAAGAGGTGGTTAGTGAAAGTATATGTGCAAGTGACTTTGTTTAAGTAAAAGAAGATTGCTTCACTTTACATTAATCTTTAAGATTAATGATGCTGAAATAAAAATAAAATTAAGAAATTCCAGAAATGTATCCCAAAAGCATTTAGGGGGACAAAAAGAAATAGATAATTTGGAGTACTGCACTTAAAGGCGCATTCCCAAGTTGTGCATGCTGATTTCTGACCCACTGAAACATCACCATAGGCACAGGGGGTCCAGCCCCAGCGGGGAGGGCTGAGGAGAATGTGAGGGAGAGAGGTCTCACTACTCTCTGGAGCATCCATGTGCCAGGTTCTGGGGGCAGCAGGGGTACACACAGCCCAGTAGCCTTCCCTGGTGGGCTGGAGATGATGGAGATGTCACCTGATGGCAGCTGCAGTTGATCTGGGCATGGCACCCTGAACCTTCCCAGGATGGTGTCACCTTGATCAGCTTAGCACCAAAAGAAGAGACATTTTAATTCAGAACTTGCTGTTCCCCACAGTCTAAGGCAGGTTTTGCCCCTAACATGAACAGATGAAGTCACTGCTGATTTAAATGGCCATAGCACGAGCACATCATGAGGGGGTACCAACCTCAGCCGTGGGTCCTACCCTCATATTCAGTCAGTGTGCTGCTCTGAGCTAAGAGCAATAATCTGGTCAGAATAACCTTGATTTGGTCCCTTTTAGCTAAGGATGAGAAGCTTGCAAGGTGACTGTAACACAGGTTCTTCAAGCCAGTTGTCTTTCTCTGGTTTCATACTAGCTTAAGCTGAGAGCAGATGATTGTCTCATTGGTCTAATCAGAGCTAGAAAGTCCTTTCAAGCAGCAGTTCCCTTGGGAACAGCATATATGTTGCAATCAAACTGTATTTCACCATTAGATCTTTTTACAAAGGTAATAGGGCAAACAGCGCTTTTTTTTTTTTTTTTGCAAATGCATTTTGCATTTATGATGATGAAAATGTAATTTGAAAATGCAAAATCAAAATCTCACTTGGAAACTGTCAAATACAGTTATTTACATTTCTCAAAAACAATCCTTCCTTACAAATTCTGGTTCAACAGATATGTGAATCATGCTTATATATTTTCATAGGTAGTCATAGGCATATGAAATATATTCATATCAGTATATTTGAAGATACACTTGTATTTTGCATATAGCCATTACATTGACATTGTGAATATTTTCATTTATCACCAAAGTAAGTTTGTAGGGACTGTAGTAATCCATATATTTATCTGAGATGTTCAGGTAGTTCTGTCTCTGTGCTGCTGCCTTACCCCTTGCACTAGTCCTTTTAAACCTCCCAGGCACTTTCTACTCCTTCTTTTATTAATTTTTACTATTGAATCACCAACCCAGTTTCATTCAGCTCTGGTTTACCCTGGTTCAGAAGTTCATTTCATGGCTCTCACACCTCTACCCTGAGCAAGCACCTTCCTTCAGTGGGCTCAGCCTGGGCAACGTGGGGCTTTCAGCCCAACACACCTCAGAAAATGTGCCCACCTCTGATTAGCCCATGGCTACCTCACATTCTCCTGTATTCTCACCACACAGGGAGAGCATGAGCTCTTCACACTGAAGATCAGGGGTTTGAAAGGAGAAATGTTGATTGTTTTCAGATTCTTCAGTTCTCCATCCTGATTAACGTCTCATATGGAAGAAGTTTATGTAAAGCTGATGTTCACAGGCTCTGCATTATGCAATATCATTCCCTGCTAAGCAATTCTTGTCAACACCTATAGTCTGTTTCTTTGTTGGAATCTTGGTGAAAATTGTTGAAACTCATGTTTTAATGTTCCTTCTCCTATTATTTATAATATAGTGACTTACAAGTGACAACTAACCAAAACAGTTCTTGGTAGATATTTAATTTTCTGTATATTTTGAGCATGAAGTTTTCTCTTTTTAAAGAAGAGGATGCTTAGCTTAACAATCTCAAAATGTAATTAAAACATAAAAAAAGAAAATTTTATAGCTGCCCTCCAGATGTTCTAAAGATTTCCTGTAGGGTAAAAAAGATGTGATCTGTTTCTGAAGTCCTCACAGCTTTCGGCAATATTCACCGTCTCAGGCTGCCAGAATTTACTGTCTGCTGAAGATAGACATTTTTGAGAAGAATAAGGAGATGATCCTTTTAACCTCATCTGTTACAGCCCACAGAGGTTATGAGCCAGGCTCCCAGCCATACAAGATGTTGATCTCAGTTGCACAAGCTTTGTCTGCTATCAGTCACCCTCATCTTCTCACCCCCCATGCTCCTCATTAGCTTGTGTCATGGGCTGATTTATGACTGTCCCTTCAGCAAGGACGCCCCACATCCCCCCATCCCACTGGGCAGCCTGTGGTGCATGAGGAATTCCCAGGCTGAACTCCCTGGAGGAGGCTGCCACCCACCATGACCTCCTGTCTCTGCTTGAGATCCGACTGCCCTTCCTTCACAGCCCTTTGAGCAGCAAGGCAGCGCTGCCTGCCTGCCCCAGTTTTCTCAGCAGACTCACCAGAGTGCCACAGTTTCAGGGTTGCCCTTTATTACCCCTCAACAGGGTAAACCCAAGTTTTTTAGGCAGAATCAGTTGCTTTTGCAAGGTCTGATATTTCCACACCAGCCTGCTCCCTGCAGGATCATAGAATCAATGGTTTGGTTGGACCTTAAAGATCACCTATTTTCCCTGCTATGGACAGGGACATCTTCCACTCGACCAGATTTCTCAGAGCCCCATCCAACCTGGCCTTGAACATTTCCAGGGATGGGGCAAGCACAGGTTCTCCATGCCAGTGCCTTACTGCTCCCAAAGAGCAGCCAAGGACTTTTGCAGCCTGTGAATCATAACAAGAAAACCTGCCATGGACAGTCTCAATCCCAGCTTGTGCACACTCCCACTGTCTCTACCAGAGCTGCTCAGGAACCAGGATTTTGCCATTCTGCAATTTGCAGTGCAGGTTCAGAGGGAGTAGTCCTGAGCCCCAGCAGGGAGAGTTGCAGTGTCCCACAAAATCCAGCACCCCTCCAAAATAAATTGCAAAGCTACCAAGACATCATGTTTTGGTGTGTTCAATTTCTTTTTGGTTTTCACTCACACATCAAAATATATTTGGGTATGAAAACAGAAAAAAAAAAAATCAAAATTACCTGAGTTGAAATTGAGCAGAGAAGGAAGATTACAATATTTTCTCATCTCACCAATATTGCTAACAACTCTACCTCACAAAATATTTATCTGAAAGTACATTTTGCCAGAGAACTATTTGGTCTAAAGAACATTTTGCACTGTGTTAGTTTAGTTTTGGTTTTTTTTTATCTTAGTCCTGAAAAGCATGTATGTGTTTGGGATTATAATAATTTTGGGATGAGCTCCTCATCTGCATGATGCAGCTGGCAAACGAGCAGCTCGGTTTGCCCCTCGTGCTCGGGCACGGTGCCGCTGTCAGGCGCGTCCGGATGCGCTCCCCTGGCCCTGTTCCAGAGCGCATCGCCTCCCAATCCCGGCCTCCGCGGACCCGCGGCTGCCCCGCTCATCTCCGCATCGTCCAAAACCGCACCTGGGGAGGAGAGCGGGGCTGTGCTGCGGGAAGCCGCTTGTGCCTGCGCCGGCTTTGGCTCATTCTGGAGTTAACCTTTCTGCTTGGGCATCCTCCTCCGCAAATTGAGGAATAACAACACACGCAAAATGAGGAATAACAACACACTTCAGAGGGGCGGCGGGGTGAGGATTAGCTGCGCTGCCGCTTTGAAGCGCCATATACATGCCAAATATTATAATCATCCCAAATGCGGGGCTGGGATAATCCATGTATTTTAGCAGCCCTGGAATCCTATTTTACTTCATCTGTTTTAATTAATAAATTTAATTTCGCATTATTAGGAAAAACAAGGATAAAAAAATAGAGCCTGCATATGCTTTATTACAAATTATTGTTATCAGCTGCCCCGCAGGACTCCAGTCAGCACTAAATATGAACAATGGTTAAATTACAGGGGTCAGGGAATGAGCACAATCAAAATGCAAACACTTTTCTTCTACGTGAGATGGGCAGGGAAAAAAAAAAAAAGGGAGAATCCTTGGAACCTCCTTGGAGCCACTAGGACTGCGGAGAAGCATACCAAGTAAACTGTAAAACTGATTACTGGGCTCAAAAAGGCTAACATGCAATTTGTGTTCTTTTTATGTAGATTAAATGCATTCACTGCAGTTCATAGAGCTTAGATACTCAGCAGGGATTCAGAGGGCTGGGTATCAGTCAACCACAGCCAGCCACTAAACCACAGGGCAAAATCTGCTATTGTACATTAGAATAGTCACTTAATCTATCTTAATGGGTGAAAACCCCATGGGACAAATGTATATTAAAATCAGAAAGTTAGTTGTAATGTTTGAGGAAAGTAGCTTTTTTATTTTTTGAGATAACACTGTAAAACATTATTAATGAGTCTGAAATCTTCTTGAACATCTTTATGTTTAGCTTTTGAAAATACAACTGCCCATCAGTCCAGCTCTGTTGACTGGGAGGAAACCCAAAGGCATGAGACATTCACCAAAGGGCTGTGCCTGGAATAAACCAGGGAGGAATTAAACAGGATTTCCTTTGGGTAGCTGCTGTCTGATGGGTTTCTCTTGAGAACATAAAACATGCCAAACATGAAAGTCTGGGGACACAGCTACCAAAATATTGGTGCTGTAAACAATAGTGGAGCTACCTTTTGGAAAATAACTCCAATAAAGGTATTTTTTTTTTTTTTTGGCAGGGCCTTCTGAAAGGTCATTCTGTATCTGCAGCAGAGCAGAGAAAGCCCAACCTTCTGTCTGCCTTCTTTCAAGAACTCTGGGTTACTGGAAACTGAGAAGAAATAACACAACCTTATCCTCTGCTTGAAAAGGTTCCTATTTATTTTGCTTGTGTCTGGGCTCTCCTTGCCCCCTTCTATCTTAGATTCCCCCTACAGAAGGTTTTCTCCCACCCCCTCTATTTATATCCTATTTAGAGTTAATTGGGACTGCCTGCCATTATGGCTCAGAAATAATTACTTTGCCATAATTAGTCTTAAATCAGGGTTTTTTACACCTGTGCTGAGGATGGCTGATCTAAACACTGGCATTCCTACATGTGGGCTCTGAAATGGTGCTATGGGCAAGGACCCCAGCCCCATGTAAAACCCCATGGGTACAGGCTGGGGGGAGATGCTTTAACAGTCATTCATCAACATCATTTTGGAAAATACAGGGTGAAAAACCCTTCTAAAGCCTACAAGGTCTGTTTCACCTCAACTGGACATGGATGAGGTCTTCACCAGCTGTCTCAGCTGCCTGGTTACCAGCTGCACTTGGATTCTGCCACAGGAGAGCCATTTTTGGGCAGAAACTACCTTAGGGTAAACCTGTGCTCCAGAAGTACAATGTGAGTTGATTGGTCTGTGAACTACAAGTGATGCTGTGAGATCTGAGAGACACACTGGGAACTAATGTCATATCCTGACTCATTCTGTTAATCAGACATTTGCAGTAGCCTCCTAAAAATGTATTCCTGTTGGCTGGAATGAGGACCCAGTCAGTGTGCAGCACTTGACCATGAAGGAAAACTGGATGACCTTGAAGCCAAAGCAATAGAAAGTAAATGACATTCAGCAGTGCTGAACATCAGGTCTTGCTCTCAGGGACTGGACAAGCACTGCTGATGTAAGCTGAAGGTTCCTGTGCCAGAAACTACTGGTGTGGTGTGGCAGACAAGCCTGGGAGGGTCCATCAGGCACAGAATGGCTGAGAGTCACTGCTAGGAGGTGTTAATGCTCTTCCAAGAGCAGGGACCAAAGGTATTTCCAGCAGAGCTGGGGAAACAGCAGTGCTGCTGTCTCGTGTGTAGGTGAGGCCCAGGTCAGGTGAAGATGCATAGATCTGGTTACACCTTCCTATGGGGAATATTTTTTTTATCTCTGGGCTAACTTCTGCATGATTTCTCCTATGAAATCTGCATGTCTCAGACAGGAGCACGCAGCACAAAAATCTGTTCTGTTCACTCAGCTGCTCTGCACATGTACAGACACACACATTCTCTTCAGGGCATCTCTAGGTGTGATAGAGGGACAAGGGACTGAAGCACCTCAGGCCATTTACACTGCTTGGGTAGGGGACGTCTTCAAAATCCTCCTGTGCAGTTCAGGTACCTGGCACAGATAAGCTGATCACAGATCAGTCTGCTGGGGCACACAGGGTGCCAGCCAGGATGGATCAAGAACAAGGGCAGATGCCAGCTCAGGAAAAGTCAGGACATGCGTAGTCCTACTGCAAGGAGGGAGTCTGGCTTCTGGTAGCCAAGGCACGTGCTGCTGCAGCACTGGCACCTAAGCAGGTGGGATGGTGGGAGGAAATGGGATCTGGCCTGCTGTGTTGGGAGGCATGGGGGATGGAGTCCCCTTTGTGCTCTGCAGCCAAGCAAACACTGCACTCCTGCCACTACACTGTGATTTGCATGGCAGATCAGAAGGACAAATCTCACTCTAGATGATTTATCACTCACACCTCAGCAAGGTTTTTCATAAGGTAAAGAATGTTTCAGTGCCTCAGCAACCTCCCTTGCAAGTCTTACCAAAAGCAGGATGCCTAGGGTGCCTCCTGGGTGCTGCTGGTTGGCCTTATCTTCACTCACTGTGCCTGTGCACATTTGGTTGTCCTCCAGGACATAGACATGGCTGACACTGTCAGTCACTGAAATTATTTTCCTGGCCTCTTAGAGAGGGTTAATTTCACATGCTCTTTTCTCCTGGCTTAATTCTGTGTTTTCTTTAAGTGAAATACAAATGCAGAGCAGCCATAGTCCGTGTTTTCTGTCACAGTCTGTTGCCTACGTGCCATGTGAAAATCAGGTTTCTGTTTTGATAATTATAGGTTGCCTATAGACTGCATGGCAGAGGCTACATGTTTCTTTCATTCAGACTACCCTGTTTTCAATATAACCTCCCAATCTTTTTCACCTGTTGGCCTTAACCTTCCACAAGCAATGAGAAGACCACTTAGAGTTGTGAAGTCTGATTTCCTCCTTGCTTCCATAAGGTCATCAAATTGCATACATCACATATTGACTGCGTCTGTTTTGCCATTTAATTTTGTTCAATAGCTATATCCCACATGGAGGTAAAGTATGAACATCTGCTTCAGTACAAGAGCTTCAAGACCAGTCAAAGTCATTGTTATAATTTCACCTTAGAAACTTGTAAAGTCTGCATCCACCATTCTACTGGGAAATAGGCATTACTGTAGTCTATGTTTAACAACCCACTGCTTAACCCATTGCTGCACACCAACGTGATATGAAAAATACACTGGATTTTCAGACTACAATAACTTTTCTACCCATGATGTTGAAGAAGGGAAAGATCTGGAACTTGTAAGAGATTAAGTGGTTTTCAAAAACTCAGCTATTTTTCAGGAAGCATTGAGTTTTAAAGTCCATTTTTGGAAAAGTATTAAAACTGGCCTTTCTATTACACCATTCAAGTATTAAATATGCTTTAAGTGGGGGATTTGCTTCTGCAAATTAAATTTATCTTCCAGATATCACTCCTTTTGGTACTGTAACTAGAAGATGAAATGATAAAAGACACTAAATTACACAGTCTGAGATATTCTGGCTAATGTCTCTATTTTAAAAGCCAATATACACAGTGGTATTTACAACTCTTGCCTGGAGAATGGCTTATCATAATTTTCTTTTATTAAAGATGTTTGATGTATATCTCACCCTTCTCCAAGGATACAGACGTCCCCAGCAGTAAGGAAATCACATCGTTTCATTTCACTTTGATCCATAACAGGGAAGAAAATTCCAAATGCCCATTGTGGTGCTAGTAATGACTTCAGGTCACAGCCACCATCAAGCTGTCACAGAATTATAGAACTGTGGAATCATTTAGTTTGGAAAATACCTTTAAGATGATCAAGTCAACCCCTAACCCAGCACTGTCAAGTCCACCACTACATCATATCTCTAAGCACAACAGCTACACTTCCTTTAAATATCTCCAGGGATGGTGACTCAACCATTTGCATGGGCAGCCTGTTCCAATGCTTGGCAACCCTTTAACTGAAGACATTTTTCCCTGCTTTCCAATCTAAACTTCTCCTAGTGCACCTTGAGGCCATTTCCTCTCATTTGTTACCTGAGAGAAGAGGCTGCTCCCCACAGCTGGTTACCTCCTGCTTTCAGGTATCTGTAAAGAGTTATAAGGTCCACCCTGAGCCTCTTTTTTCTCCAGGCCAAACAACCCCAGCTTCCTCAGCTGCCCCTTGTCAGATTTTTGCTGAAGACCCTTTACCAGCTCCTTTGCCCTTCTCTGGACTATTTCCTTCCTGAAATCAGGGGCCCAAAACTGAACACAAGATTTGAGATGTGGCCTCACCAGTGCCCAGTACAGGGGACAATCACTGCCCTGGTCCTGCTGGCCACACTATTGCTGATGCAGGCCAGGATGCCATTGGCCTTCTTGGCCACCTGGGCACAGACTGGCTTATGCTCAGCTGGCTCCAGGTCCTTTTCCACTGGGTAGCTTTTCAGCTACTCTGCCCTCAGCCTGTAGCACTGCATGGAGCTGTTGTGGCTCAAGTGCAGCACCCAGAACTTGGCTTTGTTGAACCTCATACAACCGGTCTCAACCACTGGTCCAGCTTGTCCAGATCCTATCCAGTATACCCATCCAGGCTGTGAGCTGACAGTTTCTCCAGAATTCTGTGGAAAACAGTGCCAAAGGCTCATCAGCCTCTCTGCTGAATTATGCTCCATGCCTTGACTGTGATAATCAAGCACCCTTTTGGAGTGTATTTAGGTGCAATATAGATAGAAATAGTTGACAACAGCTTATGTGCATCATGACTTGTAAGGGATGATGTCAGCTCCAATAGGTTCATGCAACACATGATTTGCATTATAGCTCACTGCTGATTCTTGGGATTAATAGTGGTACACACTTATGTGATATTTATCTATATTGCTACAAATTCACTACTACCTGCTTTTTCATGGTCATTGCTAAATGACATGTCCTGCCCTCTGAGACTTTCTGACCCTGTCAGCAATGAGGTCTAATGCAGGAGTGTGCTGGTTTTGGCTGGGGTAGACTTAATTTCCTACACAGTGGCTGGTATGGGGCTGTATTTTGGATTTGTGCTGAAAACAGGGTTGATAATATAGTGGTTTTATTACTGCTGAGAGGGCTTACACAGAGCCAAGGCCTTTTCTCCTTTTCCTACTGCTGTGCTGGTGAAGAAGTTGGGGGTGCATAGGAGGCTGGGAGGAGACACAGCCAGCACAGGTGACCCAAGCTGTCCAAAGGGATATTCCAGACCATCTGGCATCATGCAGTACAGGAAATGGGGGAAGAAGGATGAAGGGGGGGGGCATTTGGAGAGATGGAGTTTGTCATCCCAAGTCACTGTTACACATGGTGGGGCCCTGCTCTCCTGAAGATGGCTGAACGTCTGCCTGCCCATGGGAAGCAGTGAATTAATTCCTTGGTTTTTTTTGCTTGTATTTGTGGCTTTTGCTTTCCCTATGAAACTGTCTTTATCTCAACCCACACTTTATCTCAAAAGTTTTCCAGCTTTTACCCTTCCATTCTCTCCCTGATCCCCCTGGTAGGGCCATGAGTGAGTGACTGTGTGGGGTTTGGCTGCTGGCTGGGGTTAAACCACAACAAGGAGGTAAAAGAGTTCTTTGTAAGAGAACAAAAGAAATTGAAACAATTTGACTTCACACAAGTAAATTACATGGGTTGTGCTACATTAAGTAAAGAAAATATACATACAACAGATAATGGTGATGCTACATCAGTCAAACATATTAGGGAGAAATGAGCAATGTGGGCTTGGAAACTTAAAAGTACTGTGACAGCTTCTGTATCCTTTTGCTGATAAAGGCTACAAAAGGACTTGTCATGAATCCAGTTATCCATGCCCACAGAAAGCCATAAAACCCCTCTGAAATGAGCCAAAATTGTGTTTTCAAAAACAAAGGTCTCTCATACTTAAAGTCCTTTCTGGGAGCTATTCCAGATCTAAATGGAGTGTCACTAGGAAACAGGAAAGCTTTCTTTCCCAGTGCCACAGCCCTTTCATTTCTCTCCCTGAAAGATTAAATTTGAACATTGCACAGTCGGATTCTCTGCTTTCCCATCTTGTGCCATGCTTGTGGTGAAAGGCTGCCACGTCCAAACAGCAGCTCTTTGCTCCCTGTTTGCATTTCTCTGTATGGCTGCAGGATAAAAGCCTTAGGGTCATGTGATGTTATGTTTAAAGAAACTGGTTACTGGTCCAGCACTACATCTTTCTCATCTTGCCACATGGCCATGTAGTGTTCTGTGGAAATTCTTGTGTGCATAAAGGAAAAAAAATAACCTCAGCGGGTGAGTGGGTTGGATTTTTTAGGTGATGGTGACCTTTCTGGTTTAGTTTTCTGGTTTTTAATGGTGGCTGTTCAAAGGAATGTTAGAGTAAATCCTGAGAGATGGGATAAAAGTCAGAGGGCAGGGGAAGCTGTTGGGGGTGCAATACAAATTCATTTAGCACATTGCTCTGCAATTTATCACCGAGGTCTCACCTCCATATATGTGGTATGTGCTGCATATTTAGGGACAGGGATGAAGTACAGTGGGGAAAATGGCTTCCCTCTTCCTTGTACAGACAGTTTTATAAACTAGGATTTATTTACTGGCACACAGTACTGCTGTCAAGACACCTAAAAGTATTTTGATCCATAGATTTTCATTGAAATAGGGGTAGGTAGCTGGAGTTGTGCCTTCCTCAGAATGACATCTGAAAGGGATGGCCTGGTGGCAGCATGCTTGGACTCGCTTCACTGCCCAAATCTTGGCTTTTCCATGAAACACCTAGTGTTTTGCAAATAACAACCGAAGTACAAAGGGGCATTTGTGAGGCATGATAACAGCAACAGAACTTTCAAAAAGATGGATGTTTAACTGCTTGATTGCTGAGAGCTTGCCTGCAGAATGTGGAGGGGCACAATACACTGCAAGGTCATTTGCTCTGGCTCCACAATGGGAGTCACAGAGGAATACACTGTGCAAATCCCCAGTGGGCTCAGTGCCTTGTGGGTGGGTTGTGAAAAGGAGGGTCCCTTTACCATGAGATCTGCACATCTGCAGGGTCCAAGGGGTAGGCAAACCTGCTTATAGCTGGATTGGAAAGTGGGGGAGCAATAAAAGGAAGGGGGTTTGCAGAAAGCCATAAGTCACAAGTCACAGCTTTTATTTGCCTAACCAGCCCCAGATGGGAGAGATTTGTAGGTGTGGTGGCTAAGGAAAGTTTTCAAGAGAAATTTTAAAAGATGAGAACAATGGGCTTTGCAAAACCTGAAGGATTTTCCTATGTATGGGGGGATGTATGAAAGTGACTGACGGGGAAATGTATTCCAGGAGAAAAATGCAGACCAAGGACAGAAGGAAGGAGCTTGAAAAGCTAAAGAGCATTGAAGACAAATGTCCCTGCTTTGATATGACAAATGGCTGCACAGTCTGCTCTGAGCTGCACATGGCTGTAGCATTGAGGAGTGATGGCTGGCTTGCAGGTGGTCACTGGGGCAATACCACCACCACCTTCCCTCCTCCTTTCTTAAACCCTTGCTCTTAGTAGAAAACAAACAAAAGTTTCCTATTATCTCATCTTTAATGATTTGTTAAGATGCTGTCTCAGAGGCTTTTACAGAACAAAACTTTGTCCCTCTGAACTCCATTTGATAATCCTATCAATTCTTTCACTAAAAATTCAGAAGGAGCTGCCTTTAGAATAAGTTCCATTTTCTGGATTACAGAGTGTGCTTAAATCTGTCTGTGGCTATATTTATTACAGTTCCTTTTTTTCAACTTGCTTGAACTCTGAAAGGGGAAGGTCAACTGATACAACCTCATAAAATCCCAGTGCAAATGTAGGGACTGTCAGGAAATTTCGTAAGAGTAGGATTTCTGGCATTTCAAAAAGAGAAATTGATTGTCCTTTTCCCATTTGCCTGGAACAGGTGAATGAAGATACTTCTGAAGCAATAATTTATTGTGTCTTCAGGGATTTAGTGAAGCATTTATGAATATAGTCCAAAGTCTCTTGACATTGGCTGCTTGACATGTTATCACATATTTTACACAGGAACTCAAAGAGCAAACTTGGCTTTCTGTATGAAGTCATAAACAGTAGAAAGCCCTGTGCACAGTGAAATGGGCTACCAGGTGGTGCATCCAGGGGGGCTTTAAGCTCTTCTTTAAGCCCTCCCTGACCCCCTACTATTCTGATCTGTTCCATCTGTGGGATATGCACTTGACCTTTCTGTGGGATGCTCCACTCTGCTCCACAGCAATGGACTCGTGTAAGTGAGAGAGGAGATGGGGACAGGCTGGGCACACCTGTATGACCTGAGAAGGATGGGGCAGCAGCACTCACAGGAGGCTGGAGGCACATCCCCAGTTCCATTCTGGAGATGTGTTAAATCATCGGTCAAATGGAGGCTGCAAATTGATATCTGCAGCTGACAAGGCTCAGGAGGAAATTCCTTTAATTATGGTAGGAAGAGCATGATTAAAGGAGGTGAGAGGGGTAGGTGTGCAGGTGAGGGACAGCAGGGGACTCATTTCTGTCATGTCTGGGAGCATTCCCACTGTGACACAGTAGTCTGTCTATCAGCCTTGCTTCTGTGAGGCTTTAATTAAATGAGACAGTTAAGTTACTATAGCATAAAAGTTTCCAGATTTTGGGGAAGATGATTCTGGCACCTTGAGACAATGATGTGCTGGATATCTACTGCAATGCAAATCAGTGGGGCACACAGTGCAGAATCAAGCCCATTGGGTGCTAAGGTCAAACCTTAGCACACATATGTTGAACAAGACTCTGCTCTCTTCCTCCTTGCTGTGATGTTCACTTTTGACCATGGTGTGGACATGGAAGTGAAAATATATGTAAGCAGTTCTTACTAATGAAACAGTTCAAGTTATTCATACTTCAGAGGAGCCTAAGAAATTTGGCTCTTAGAGGTTTGAGGGTACTTCAGAACTTGCATCCTAAAATTCTCCTGCTTTTAATGCTAATGATTCCATTTAAAAACAAAATTACTTAAATCAGAGTATGGTCAGGTTCCAGAAGACAGTGCTGAAAGCGCAGTAATAAATGTCAGGCTGGTTCAGCAATGTGTGTGTTCAGCTCACATTGTACTGGTGCAAACAAGCAGGAAGAGTTTGAAGCAAAGGCTGAACTGGCCCACTGGATGTGTTGGAAGAGTCCAGCATGAAACCTGTATCAATGTCTGAACCTCATCAGAGAGATCTCACCTTGTCTCTATGTAGCATATACAGGTCTGAAGTCCTAGACTGTGGTTATTCATAATCTGTAACTATTTAAAATCTGTAGTCCTAAGTAGCTTGCACCCAAGAGTAACATTAAAAAAAGCAGACAAGTCCTCTGAACTAAATCTTTAAGCCCTGGAAAAATCTGCAAAAATGAGAGTAGGAGAAGGGAATAAAAAGCAAATAAGAAGATGACCAAGAGGACCTTATAAGAACGTTTTGGGCCAATATTTTATGAAGCCAATCGAATGATGCAGGAGACACTGAACTGGTTGTCTTGGCATTGATCCCAGGCACAGTTCAGGGAAAGGCTGATTGGGGATGCAATCCATAAAAAGAAATGAAAATATGAGAGCATTAGTAATGCCAGTCAACATCACTTTATGGAAAACAGGTTTTGTCAAATATACTTGATAGCATGTTTTTAGTAGAATCACAAGTCTGGAGGCTACAAAAGATAGTATTGCCATAAAGTACCTACATTTTTGTGTTTGGGGAAAAAGAGCACTAAGCAAAACCAGTGTAGCTCCTATTCAAAGAATGAGTAATGTGAACAGAGAAATTAAAAAACCATGGAAGTAGGGAAGGGTAATCCCATATAGTGTGGTTTTAGTGGAGTCCAATGGGTACCTATTTTTGATCTAATGCTATATAATATAGGTTTTATAACCTGACCAAAAGACCTGCTTCTCTGTTGATGAAGGCTGATGTATACCACATGCACTTTCTTGTAGACATAGGTATGGTTATGAATTTAGAAATAAATAGAGCAGATCAGGAGTGTAAGATGGGTGGTTTTATTCTGGAAACTTGTGGGCTTAAAGCAGAGCTGGAAGTCATTTGAGATAAATTACAGAATATGTTGCTTCCAGTATAATGATTTAGCTAGAGCAACAAATATGTTTCAAAAGCACCCAAACAAGTAGAAATAGAGAAATGGTATTATCCCTGCATAAAATGAAATTCTCTCTCTGCGGCAGCATTACCATTACACTTCATCCACTAACTGGTGTCCAGACCTCAGCTGGGATCAGGAGGACTCAAAAAGTTCCAAAAAAGACCTGTGTCCTCTCCCAGTACAGGCTGCAGCAGCATGAGCTGGTTAGTGTACATGGAAGGTTAAGATAAAAGCTTTTACACTCTCTTTAAGAAGATATTTCTGTTGGCAGAGAGTGTCTTAAGATGGCAGAAAAGCACAAGATGCTCTGGTGCTTCATCTGTATTAAACAGTAGGAGGAAAGCAAGGTGGGTAAATGGTTTCCTCTCTGGAGTCAGCTTAGGATGAATCTGCAAGCGCTTGAAGTAAACTTCAAGTAACTGAGATAGGCATTTCCTGTGATGTAGCCAGAAGGTTCAGAAACAATTAAAAAAGGTGTGTTCTGCCCCTCCCCCCTCCCACCCACGCATACATAGTCAAAGTAAAAACCACTATGTAAAAGAGTGTTTGAAAGCAATGGCCACTTTTCCAAGACTCTGGGGAGGTTAACTCTACTGCCTTGAAATAAATTAACCACTAAGTGTGGTGCTTTTGCAACGCAAAGTATTTTTACTCAATTTGCAATGTGCTGATGAAATACTGATATACCTAGGGACATACAACATGAATAAATGGGCTCCAAAATTTCTCATGACACAGCCCAGCAAAACATTGCTAGAGTGGCCTTAATGGGATCCATACCAGAAGGGCTTGTTCATACCATCAGTGGTTTGCAGAGCTGCTTCTCAAATGACTCGTTAGTTGCCTTTTACAAAACAAAAAAATCTCAGTTCTACAAGTTATTGTTTTATACAAAGAATGGGCAAGAAACACACTGCAGAAAGTAACAGCAAACAGACGTTGTGCTACGTGAGACACACAGCTCCTTTTAAACACTGTTGTTGTTGGTCTTAAAGTGCATCGGTCGTTTTTAGTGATTATTTTGTGCACAAAGGATGAAGCCACAGAACATTGCTTTCTCTGGAAGCAAAAAATCCCCTAAAATCTCTTGCTGAGAGGCTCCTTCCATGGAAGCCATGGCCATGGGGAGGGACACACCAGACCCACTATAGTGAAACAACCAAGGTACAAACCCCTGCAAAGGCAGCAGCAGCCTCTGAGCCCTGCAAAGGGTGTGTCCCAAGCACACACCAATGGGTTACACTAGGCACCCAGGACTTCCCTCCACTGTTAATAAAATAGAAAAATGGCAATTGCTCTGGGCTAATTTCTGTGTGATTCATAAGATGCAGAAACACATGACTCTGGAGCAGAGAGAGAGGAGAACAAACATGGTTGCAACCAAAAAGCATCTCCACACAACCAATCTTCATCAAACTGGAGCTGACAGCTTCTGTATTTTAAAAACAAAATACTTTTTTTTTTCTGCATATGTATTGTGTCAGATGACTATATAGGTGTAAACAAGCCTGCACTGTCTTATTGTCCATAAATAAATACTTAGTAAGTTCAAAGCAGGGCTGGATTCGTAAAGCAACGCTCTCCTAATCTGTATTCGGGTCTCAAGCGTATTATCTGTAATTTACAACCAATTTAAATGGCATTAACAGCCTTCCCCTTATGGGAATTTAAATTTGCATCCTACCATTGAATTAAACACTGATTGCATATTTTCTATAGGGGACGTAATGCTCTTTGAAGCTTGTTTTGAATAATAAAGCATCTATTCATGCACATGGTGCAATGTGTTTCTTTGTCCTGAATGTAATTGAAGTAAAATGTGAGTTAAAGGGATTTTTCCTCTAGCCACAGGTTTGTTGATTACCATCTATTTTCATCTATTCAAGATTTTAAAAAGGAAAAGAAAAATACAGTAATCTCTTCCTGCATTTGGAACCTCATTTACCACTCAGAGCTTTCCTGAGAGCATCTGAGATGAACAATCAGAAGGTCAAGTTTCAGTCCATCTTTGAAGGAGAAAAAGGGGAGGAAGGAACAAAATAGTGCCTTACCCTTCTGAAAAGAAAAATATGAAAGAAAAAAGTAAATAAATATCACAAAAAGCAGAGGGAAGAAGACAACACCACATCTAACCTCCAGGAGACAGATCTTGCCTACCTGTCAGGTAGCAGCTGTTCTCTATGCTGTCACTGAGAGGCAGGAAATCCACGGCAACAATGACTTCAACATTAAGGAAGCAAATATGGTGAAATAAAACTGTTGACCTTTTTTGTTTGATTTGTAAGGGAGGAATAACTGAAACAAATAATAAACATGACTTTTTCCTGGATGGGAAAAACAAGCAGAAAGGATTGAAGAAAAGGAATTCTAGCTGGTGAATGTGTGGTTTGCCCTCAGCATGGCTGGGTCCTCCAGCCACAGCCACCTTGACAGGGAGAGGCAGCATGGGAAGACTTTCAGAGGAGTGGGTGACCTGATGCCAGGAGTGGTGGAAATGTCCCCCAGCATGGCCATCACTGTGACCTTCTCTTGTCTTATGCAGCTCACCAGGCTGGAAAGCTCTGCTTGCTGATGATGCTCAGTACACTCAGCAAACCATCTGGAGAAACTGAGTTCTCTGCTGGTTCTCCTGTGCCAGGGTACAGCTAGTCAGGGAAATGAGTCAGGGAATAAGCCTCTCTTGAAATCTGGTGGATTTTAAGATATTTTTTCCCCTCTTTTCCCCTAAAGGTGATCTTCATTTCAAGATGAAGGCAGGTCTGAGTCTAATAAAGCTGTTGTGGTGTTGATAGCTCTGATATTCATGATCCTGGCATTTCTTCAGAAATGACAGAGAAAACAAAACACAGTTGATATATTTGGCATTTATGCGGTGATATAAGTAATTGTTCAGAGTGATTTTTTAAAATGACTTTTTACCATTGTCTGGTTTCTAGATTCTTGAAAAAGCAGGGGCCACTTCTGTTGAAACCTTTGTTTTCCTTCAGTTCTCCTCAGGAAAACCTTAGGAAAAACCAGAAACTACTGGAAACCAGAACTTCATGATGATTTGTGCCTTTCCCCATCTTAAAAGGTGATTTTATGAGTCCTTGAGGAACAAACACTGCTTAAAAACTGCCGACTGTGTTTTAGGAAGAGGCAGGGAGGATTGCAGACCATGGCCTTGATCCCATTAGGACAAAACGTCACACCAGCAACATTAACTATATCTCTGGACTTAGCCAGTTGCTCAAGATTTCTTTACAGGCTATCTTAAATTGCTGCAGTTAATATTGTATTGGTGCAATAAAAGCGGGCACCGCCAATGCCTCCGTTGCATGTGTAACAAACATCAAAGCCCCCTGCAGCCACACCGCCTGCAGATAGCGAGAAGGCCTCCAGATAGTGAGGGACATAAAGACTCTCTTTTTTCTTTTGCTTTCCAAAACAGTTTCATCATATCATTTGCACACAAGAGATCACAAATGGTCCCTGGGCACCTTGGGGGTAATTGCCATGTTGTTCAATTAGCCTCAAACGAACAACTCAGGAATGATAAACGCTCTTTTATAATGAGCTCGCTACCACTGGTACGTAGTACGGGTGGGATAGCCTGGGCCCTGACCCTCTGCCAGAAAGTCATCCTCCCCCTTTATATTTGCAGAGGCAAGGAATCTCAGGGGCAAAGGAGGTTTATTAGCAGGCACATACCCATCTGTGGGCTGCAGGCACATTGTGTTAATGCTGTGCCCTCAATGCTACCTGCTACTGTAGCACAACACAGAGAGACGGAACAAGAAATGATGCCAATGGGAAGGTCTCGTGGCTGGGAAGCCTATGTGGGTGAGAAGAAAATGCTGGCAATTCCTAGCACAAAATAAACCTTAACGTGAATTAGACCTTCATGATTTCTAACCCTGGCTCAGGGAGAGTATGGGCAATGCTGGCTGCACCTGCAAAGCCATCCGTGCTCCTGACTCTGGAGGCTAACTGCAGCCCGCTGCTGTCCCAGAGCTGTGTGCAGGCTGGCACAGCCACCCAGCCCCAAGCCCCCTGCTGAAACTGCCTCTTCTCCTGCCCTCAAAGGGAACTGGGGTCCTCCTTTCCTCAGAACAGAATGAACTCATAATTTTTTATGGGGTGGATTCATTGTATTCCTTTATTCAAAGGCCAAGCTCTGGTTTGCTTTCCTCTCCAAATGTGCTGCCCCAGTCCTGTGGAAAGGAGGTGTGGGTGCCAGGCACTTGAGGCACCTGAGCAGTCCAGCTGACCTTCACCATTTGTCCTTGCTTGTTTCTAGGAATAAACAAGAGCTCAGGCCCAATTTGCTTCACATGTATGGTAAGTACAAGTCCAAGTTGGAGATGCTGGAGTATGTATTGTCCATCCACCATCAATCAAGGACAGTGTGCAATAACTCCACAGAGATGCACATTTTAAAACAGCTTAACCTCAGCAATCCTACCAGAGCTGGTTGAGGAGCTTGTGCCTTGCTTCATGTTTTGTACACTTTGCCACACTGGGGAAATGCCAGAGTAGAGTGACACGTTGAGCAAAGAAAACAGACATATCCTCAGGAGCAGAAGCTGCTGCTAGGGCTTTTCAGGGTGCCACGCACAGCTACTCCACAGCATCTTTGTTAGTGATGTGGAAAAAAAAGTGAAATCACTGCTGATAAAACACCCAGAGAAAGGCAGGAGGGTAAATAAAGCAGAAAGGCTGGCTGAATCACACAGCCTGCTGCACCCGGACAAGCAAAATGCATTTTATTGTGGGCTAATTGGAAGTAAAAGCATGGTCCTGAGAGTGATACCTGGGAACGAGGGAGAATGGCAGGAAATGAGTCAGCCTTGAAAAAATAATTTTTTCACATTATTGTGATAATAATGTCACAGTCATGATGACAGTCATGATGAAGCTGATAAAAATTTGGTAGACTTTTTCAAAATCATGGAGAATTTCTAAAAGTTTGGATGAAACTGCACAGGATGATGATGGACTGATAGTTATATATATATATATATAGTTATATATATCTTCTAATTAAGATGGGATGCCTTGCAGTGCTCCCAACCAGGATGTCCAGTCTGCCATAGAGGGATAATTCACTGACATTTATATAGGAGGATATCTTCAGGAGATCTGATGATTTGTGTTGGTTTTAGGCTTTTTTCATCTCTGAAATTGCCACATTGCTTTAAAATCTATTATAAATAAATAAAAAAGAGAAGGGGCTGAGCTCCCATAGCAAACCCTCTGCCTGCATTCCAGGGCTCCACAACATGAATTTGTTTGTAAAGAAAAAAATAGCAGGACAAAGGTGACAAAGCAGACTCAAACATCACCATTACCATAGCAACAGTGGCATTAGCCTGACACAGCAGCAGAAGCCAAAATACACCCTTGCACAGAATACCATGCAAGTTAGGAAATTGCTAGCTCTGTATGGCACAAAAGATAAACAACCAAAATATAAATGACTATAGATTGCTCAGTAAAAATATTAATTGCTATTTAAAAAGTACACTTTCTGCAAGTAAATAGTATCTTAATAATCTCTAAAATTGATTTCCCTTGACACGAACAGCAGAAGAAAAAACAATTGCAAGTTGCGTGTGTACCACAATATGGAGCAGCATCTTTGCCTGGAAGCTGAAACTGCCAAGGCAGCAATGTCAGGGGTTCCCTGACTGCCTTTTTGGCTTGGCTCCTGCCAGCAGTGCATTCGGAGGCGTGACTAACATCTGTCACATGTGGTTTGCTCTCTCTCTCACCTGCTCTTTGGGGAAGGACTACGTGTGCAGGGCAGTATTTTGCATAAAATTTCTTTTTTTTTTTGTTTTTCTTTTAATGCACTCACCAGGCTGCATTTAAATGGGGAAAGTTCAAGCCAAAGAAATACACTATATGCATGAAGAAAAAAAAAAAAGGATTTCTTAGCCCTCTATGGGATTTGGTACTGCAGCCTCAGATGTAAAAGGACTGAGGAAAGTCTCTCTCTTGCCCAGATGAGTTTAGAAGAGACAGCTTGCTCAGTGCAGAGCATGAACTTGCAGAAACCATCATACTGGGCAGCTGCCCTTACCATGGTGCTTTGTGGGTGGGTTGAGGAGATGGGTGACAGCAGAGCCCCCCATGGCCAGCGTGGCTACGGGCACTCAGTGGAGGATGGCTGAGCCCCAGAGTCTCCACTCCACTGCAGCAGCAGCTCTGCTTGGGGAGATCAGGGGAGCAGCACCACTGATGCTGTTCCCACACAGCCACAATGATGTTTTAGGCACACTGGACCAAGGCTCCAGAGATAATTCTGTACATCTTGAGACTCTGTTTAGTCTTTGGCAGAGGGCAGAGGAGGGTGTCTGATGTGTTTGCAGCAGGCTGTTTTCTGAGGAAGTGCTAAGCTGCAGCCCTCCATCTAGGGAACATCCTGCAACCCATTGCCACATCCAGCTAGAAGCTGAACCTACAGGGTGGGCACATAAGTAGAAAAAACCTCCAACCCAATGTAGACCAGTGTGAAATAAGATTGCTTTCCCCCACCTCTTCTGGAGGCAGACACTGAAGGTTGCTGACAGAGCACTGGGGATGCAGTGCCCTTGTCCCAGTAGGCAAGCCAAGGGCACTGCTGTCACTCAGACCTGGCAGGGCAACCACGAGCAGCTCCTGTCAGCCCACAGGGCCACTTGACCTCCTGCCTGCATTTTCCCTGCCTGTGTTCTCTCCCTGCCTGACTGCCCCTGAGCCCAGGAACTCCCACACTGCTGCAATCCAACATTTTCTTGTAGCAGCAGCTGAGCACACACAGGCTGGGTGCTGCAGGCAGTGTGGCAGAGCACTCCCAGGGGGATGCAGGGAATAGGATGTACTGCGGAGGGAGATGGGTCCCATTTCCCTGGACCATCAAATGAGCCCAGAGCTGGAGCAGGTAGTCAGTCAAAAAGCATCAGTCCCACCAATAAAACAAAGAAAATGTGGCAGTAAAGGTAGATTTTTTCCCATTTCAAACTGTAAAATTGTCAGCCATCTCTAGGTGCTATTAATCACACACTGCACTCCTGAAATGTGTGCAGACATGGCAGAGTGACTTGCTCTGTAGGACAGCCAGCCACCAGGATTCCTGGGGACAGAGGGCTCTCCTAATTACTTTAAAGGGATGAATAACACTTGTGCTAGTCCTGAGACAGAAAGCCAGACTCCCAAATTTGGGCAACTCCATCACTTCCACTACGATAATGCAAACAGTACTGGGATAAATCCAGACAGGAAAAGGAGGTGCTATCAGGCTTATGTAGCTGGTTTACATCCTCTTTTATGGAGCCTTTTCCTTACATTATGCACATGTGCATTTAAACTGGTTACAAAGAAACAAATGCTCTTTCTTTTTATTTAAGTTTGGCTTCATAACTAGAGACCATTCCACTTCACACGTGTGATGGAGATGAGTTAAATGGGATTCAGCCTCACAGACAGGAATTTATGTTGTCAGAAAGAGATGCTGAGAACAAGCTTGGTAGTGTTTGATGGAGGCAACACACATAACTTTTGCAAAAGAAAATAAATTTACATCTAAGTCCAAAAGATGTTTTTCTGAGATAGTTATAACTACCATACACATATAGGACTTTTTTTTTTTTCTTGTAGAATTGTTAGTTTGACATGTATTTTTCTTGTAATGCGATTGCAACATATCACTTTCATTTGCAGTTAGATCCATTGGTCAGATGTTCTTAGAAGCCAGCAGAAAAATGAAGAAAAGAAGGTAATGAAAGTTGACTTGTACTATTGGCAGTAAGCTCCCATTGGTCACCAAATCTAATATCTTCTACACTTCAAAAAATTTCCATAATCAGTTCATTCTGTGAAATTACTTTTTTTTTTTTTCCTTTTTAAAAATAGTAGATAAACCAGAGTCATTTTCCCCCAGGGGATATAAATTCTTTTAAAGACTCAGACTTCTCAGGGGCTTATTGCAAAGAGCTGCCTGCCTAGGGAGACAAATATCACGTCCTCTTCTAAGTTACATGAAGATAATTTCAGCTTTCAATCAGGGAATTAGGAATCAGCCCATCATAGATGTTTAAGCTGCTTCCATCTTTTTCAAGAAACATCTGTTTCTCAAGCAGATTACCACAGCTGATAAAAAAATGCTCTTTTATTTTAATAATCTAGAGTAAAAAGGGAACATGAGCTGCTGGGGAAGGGATGATGGTTGCTCTTCCCCTCATCTGCATGAAGCACAGAAAGGCCTGGAAGGGCTGGACGTGAAAAGCCAACCAGCCTTTCCCAGAGGAGCAAGATCTGCAGGATGCAGCTGCAGCACAAGCTAACCTGTCAGCCAACAGTGGCCAAAGCCACTCAGAATTGGAAAGACTTTCAAATGTAAAGTTATTCAAATCCCTTAAAATTACCCATTTTCTCCTCTTCTATGTCTGTCGTGTCAAACATTTCTCACTTTTGAATTGGCCTTTCAGAGCTGCAGAGAGCATCAGGTTGGTGCTGCAGGCCAGTGGAGGGGGAAGGAGCCAGCAGCCAGCCTCCCTGGAGAAGCAGAAAATTTCCACCAGCAGCTGGTTAACACTGAGCAGCACCTCCTTGGGTCCCACAATCTGGGGTCACTGATGTTCCAGTTGGCAATACAACCACAAATGTAGGACCTTTCCAATTGTCAGGCCAGGAAAGTGACCAGGAAGCCAAGGCTGGCTTGTTTTCCAGTTTTGTTGTTGTTTGTTCCTTAGATGTCTCAAATCCAAACCAAACCAGGACCTTTCTTGAAAACTGAGAGCACAAAGAAACCCATGTCCACTGCTCTCCACCTTCTAATATGGGATTTCAAAATCACCTCTGATATGAGAGTTTAGATTAGGATGCAGAAGTCCACATAAACGGCTTTCCATGGTGTTGCATTGTATTCCCTACCCTAGGAATAATTTATTTGGTAACAAAATCAGGGTTTTCACTTATGAAGAGAATAAAGGGTATTTCTTGAGCTCTGGACAGCAAAATGCAGGAGTTTCACACACTGGATATACAGCAATGGCATAGTACCCAGCCTGCCCTGAAAAGAGAGAGGTGGAGGATTGTATAAATATTCCTGGTTCCTCATTCCTCTGCCAGAAATGACAAAATGGAAGAAAATATATAATTTATCTTTTATATACCTTTCCTATAAACCTTTCCTCAGGGTTTCCCTTACTTTAATATTTTTGAACGTTTTCACATCAGACACAGAGTTTATTTTCCAATTATTTTTCCCTCTTTGTGGTTTTTCACAGCTTTTAAAATGTATAATATATTGAAAAGGTACAAAGCCTTGTAGAAAGGTGGCTGAGAAAGGAAGAGGCAGAAGGACATTCCCTCTTACACACAAGCTACCACTATAGGGTGAAACAACTTTCCACTCCTTGCAGAAAAGAGAGACAGGGGAGCATTATCTCCCATTTTTCCTCCACAGCCCACCTTGGGGAAGATCTTTTCCATGGCCTGTCATAAAGAAGCCATTGAGGTTCAGCCACTCAGCCAAGCAGGTGTGCTCACGTGGCTCCAGGTATCTTTTGCTGTATGGTAGCACACTGCTGCCTCCTCATCCCCAGCTTGGGTATGTGGAGCCAGGGACTGAATTGGTGCTGAGATGAGTAGCACCTGGCTACTCACTATTCTTAATGTCTTGAAACTGCAGCAAGTGGCCTGCCTGGTGTCTGGATCCCACTTAAACCAAGTGTTCAGTGTCTCATGAGGCCATGGAATAGTAACTCAGTGTGGCACAGACCTCCAGAAGTGCCTACCCCAAAGTCAGACTGGCTCTGGGATCAACACCAGACTGCTCAGGACTTGGCTTTTCAAAAATTTCATGGCTGGACCCAGCTCAAGATTGTGGGGGGGGCAACATGCTCCACTGCCTGATATCCCCTCATACCAACCTGACTCTCTTCTTTCAACCTCTTCTCTCCTACCAATACCCCTCCACAGAGACCCTGGCTCCACTCTGATGACCTTCCTGTAGGCACTGGGCAGCTGTCGGGTCCTCCCAAAGCTGTCTCTTCTCCAGACTGTACAAGTCCAACTCTATCAGTTTTCACTTAATTCAGGGATGCAAAATACCATCATAAATAAAATCCAACCTCTACAAAAACCCAGTGGTTAATCTCTGGCACTTCCATCAGCGTTCTTCTAAATTATCACAGTTACAGGTATAGTTCTGTTATAGTTAAACAAGTAATTTTAAACCTTCCTTGACCTGAAAACCTATGCTTCATCTTTGGATCTGTATCCCCAACTTTTCCAGTGAGCTAAGAACCACTGGTCTTTGGGGCTGTGTAGTGAAAGGAGCACACTCCTGACTATTTCCTGCAGACCCCACAGAGAGGCAGAACAGGAGAAGAGATTATACAATACAACACCAGAAAAATTTGACATTTTTCATTGAGCAGAATTGTCACAAAACTCAGTTTTAGCCTGAGAATTACCAAGGCAGCCTTAAACACATGAAATTGGCTTTTTGAACACATGAAATGACAATCAATCAGTTCTCAATCCAGCCATTGCAATCTGACAGAGATGAGGAGGATACCACATGTAAGGAGGATGGTGTAAAGAAAGTATAATGGAAATAATCTTTAATTAAAAAATTAACCAACAAAAACAGACATCATGTCAAGTGAACCTTTTGAAATGTATGCAAACAGATGAGAAAAGGAAAACGAGACATAGCTCTGGTAAGTGAATTAAGGGAAGTCTTTAAATGGCTTAATAATAGGAACACGTTGAGAAGCAGTGAGGTTAATATGGAAATTACATAAAGCAGTGGGGGGTCTTGGACTAGATTTATTGTGCATACTAATTGGAGGACACTGAATACCAGATAATAGCTGAAGGATGGGGCTTCCACTCTGTCAACATCCTCTTCTTCACAAAGGATGATCCAGCAGAATTTAATAGCTTCACAATATCACTGAGCGTGACACTTTACAAGGTAACAAAACGCTGCATCTCAGCATTGTGCAGGGGGAAACCACAAAAACGTGAGAGTGGAAGGGGATGACACTGGAGGCCTTGCTGGCAGCTGCCAGATCTGAAAGCAGCACAATTCCCCCAGCCTCTCCCAGCCTGAAAAAGAGCCTAAGTGATATCTGAGGTGATATTAAGGCAAGCTTTAAAATAACAGCACCAAGAATTGAGACCACAAATGTCTTGTAATTCTTTTAATCCTTATAACGTTGCAATGACTGAGTGAGCTCAAGAACTAGCTCATTAAAACCTGAAAGTTAATTGGAGCAGGAAAAGCAAGCAGCTCTTACTGGTCCCTGCTGCCCCAGCTGAGGTAAGTGCAGAAACTACAGACAGCAAATAGATTGGCTTTTTCTGTGGTAGGGCTTTATTAACAATTCACACAAAAAATCACCTAGCATTCAGTGATGTAGGAGAAGTCATGGTGTGCAAATGTAAGCCTCAGCTTTGCAATACTCAAACTCTGAGTTACAAGGCAGACTTGTGAATAAGGAAACCATCTGTCAGGAAAGGTCTTTCATGAATATTTTTTTCCTGTAGCTTTTAACATGCCAACACAAGAATACTGTTTAGAGGTCAAGTGGCAGTCTCTGAGAAAAAGCTCAATAGTCTTAGGAAATCTCATTCCTTAAAAACAAACTGGTGGCTGAGGCAATCCCTGCACACTTGAGGCCAGGCCCTCAATGTGAGACACAGGATGTGTGCAGTGGCTGCTCTTTTGGTGCCCTTGGGGATTCTCAGTTGGCTCTGCTGGGCTGGATGCTCTGCCAGAGGGTCAGAGGAAAGCAGTGACCATGGATACTTGTTGGGATATCCTGCTGCATCTCCAGTGGCTTCAGGTGCCTGCAGAACACAACAGAGCACTACCAACCTTAGAAGCTTGTGCAGAAACAGCCATATTTTAACAGCTGAATACACCACTGGGCTCCACAGTGATATTCACTAGATGTACACTCACTGCCATGAGACCCTAGCCACCAGGATCACTCATAGTCATCCATAGAGTGAACAGCTTCTGGATTTTTCTGTCAGAAACCCAATCTCATCTTCCCGTGTGCTCCTTGGCATCTGTCACCCTGGAACTGAATTAATGAAATAGATATTTTTCCTGCCACAGCTACCAATTCAGCATCAAGGAACAAGGCATACTATTGTCTGTGGGGTGTTTATTTTTGGTATGCAATGCAGGGAGGCATAAGGGCACGTGTGCCTTTTGGCCCTGCCTCAGCAGAGCTCAGGGGTGTTCAGGGTGAGGTGTCATGTAAGTCACCATAGATAAAGAGAAGGCCCCAGTCAGCACCTGTCTTAAAGAGGCCAAAGCACTTGCACCTCTGCCTAAGAGGGAAAATAATTTTTAAGTGATTTTTCCGGGCCACGGCACATGGTGAGTCAGAGGGAGGAAGGCAACTTGTGTGGCTCAGCATCAGGAGCCCCTGGCCCTTTTTTCATCCTACCTCCTCCTCCATGCAGCATTGAGCTCAAATCCCTTACCCACTGATTTTCAGGGGTGTAAGAGACACTGGGTGCACAGTGGTTTACTCCTGAGGGAACCAGCAAACAGGATGTGCTCAAGGCAGCAAAAAGGAACTTTAATACAAAGTACATGTACTGGTAAAGGATGTGTCAGTATCATGTAAAACACACCTGGCAAGGTAGTTTGCCATGCAACTAGAAGCTGTCCAGCTAAAGATGATTGGATACTTATCTGCCAAGGCACCTTACCAGGGTAAGCTGAGCATGTAATCCAAGCAGATGACCCCACACAGTACTTGTTTAACTGGCTCCATTTCTGTGAAAGCACTGGAGTCAGATGGCAAAAGAAACCTTTCCTCTTAGCTGGGATATAATTCCCTTGAAATTCAGAGTGCATCACCAAAATGGGTTTTCCTCTCAGGTTTCTTACTGAGCACTGACTTTGCTTTGGCAACCACAGATGTGCCCAGGCCTGTAAGCACAAGTGGGGAGAACATGATGAGCTGGGAACAAATTTTTTTCAGAACAGGGAAAAACAAAAACAAATGCTAGAAGAGCAGACCAAATTAAAGCCAAGCCCTCAGCTGTACCCTGAAGACTGAGGCTGGATCAGCTGGGATCATACCTGGGGTGTCTAGAACCAGGGTACTTGAAGCAGGGGAGCACTGTTCTTCACAATGCTTTTGACACAGGCTTTGTTCTTCAGGTCTGAGCCCTCTGACCTCACCAGGATTTCCAGTTTGATGTAAATTTTCAGGGTGCAGTAACTGACAACTTCCAGGAAGCTGGACTGGATGATTCAATAATTACTTACAGTCTTATATGTCACATGACTGGAAAACATCCCACAAAATCCTTATCACAGTCTTGTTGTGAGCTGGTATATTTATTTCTTATTATGGAAACGGCAGTGCTGATAAAACTCACTATCTTTGCTCCCTGAAGCTCTCTTCTATCTGTGGCAAGAACTTATTTGCATTTTCTGTAGCTGGGATCTCTCTCAAGGCCTAAGTCCTAGGAGCCAAGAGAAATACAGTGAAGAAACTGGGCCCAGAGCTTGGTTTTTCTTCCCCAATCTGAGATGCTGACACACGCTGCTTTTGCAAAGTGCCCGATCTTCTCATGTCTCGGTCAGCCCAGCTGCCAAACTGGGTAATAGCAGGATCTCACTGAGAGCCATATGTTGCTGCTGGGCTGTTTTGGGGAAAATTAAATTAAAACAATCCACAACAGTTGCCATTTCTTGTTTGCTTGAAACCTTGGTCCCAAATTACCTTTACGCAATGGGAAGGTAAAGCCTATGGTGCCCAGTAACTTGAGAAACATGCTGGACAATCAGGAATGGCTGCTGATGGGCAGCACAGAGACTCCCAGCCCTGGGAGAGCTCTTGAGAGGGAAACTGAAAAAAAAGTGAAAAAAATCAGGAAGAATAGCAGCTTTACTTGCTTTAAATCCAGCTAAAAGCAAAAATTGCATTGCATTACATGTCTTTCTCCAGGAAAACATCTTCAAGTCAGTGGTTAACTTGATTCCACTGATTTTTTTGCTTCCTCTGTACCACTCCCAGCATTTCTCTGCATGTGTGGTTATCAAAATAGGGGTACATTCAATCCACAGGACTAAGCCATGCTCAGAAACCCAAATGTGCAGGTTATCACTGGCGTAGGACACAGAGAGCTGTCAGATTAGCGATTGAATTGAAAGCACAGACCAGAATTCCCATGGAGGAACTGGTTTCTCTTGATAATGAGAAAGTGAGTAGAGCTCTGGAGTGTTTGTCAGACTGAGCAATGGCACGGATGAGACACCCAAAGTGCTCTGCACTGCTGACTCCTGCAGCCTTGACCTCCTGATCCTGTGCTTGGCACAGACAAAGGGGACTGGCATGTTCAGTCCTTTGCTGAGAGTTAAGGCTTGAGAGCAACTAGTGTAACAAAATGTGTTTAAGGCAAATGTAGGAAAAACATATTTATTTGTTTTATGGATACAGTGAGAATACAGACTTTTGTATTCTGATAACATCAGGGAGTTCTGAGAGTACAAAGCTCTTTCCAGGCTGGGTAAGAGACCTTCACTTTCAAAACAAACCCCAATATGATAACAGTTCCCTACACACATATTTCCCTCCCATGATTTTACACTTAATAAGTAAGAGAGAGAATGGAAAGAACGCTACAGCACAGGCAGAGGTAGCTGATATATCCAGAGCCATGCTTTCTCTCTAGTGCTGTTTATGTACATCAGTGGTTTGTTAGCAGCCATTAGTGTAAGGTCTCATTTGTATGGCAGTGTTTTATCTCCTCCCTTTTATTAGCCCTGGAGCTGGATTCTGAGGTGAGAGCATGGTCCTATTTGTGCAAGGCCCACTGATAATAATGATGTGGTGGTGGATGCTCAGGGCTCCAGCAGTGGTGGTGTGGGTTCCCTGGGGAGTAGGGCAGAGCAGAGCAGAGCTGATGGTGCCCTGGACAGCCCAGCTTCTGCCCCAGAGGCCATCTAAATCTGCTGGGCTGGTGTGCTTCTTTGCAGTCCTGGGTCTGACCTGGGATGTCAGCATGGGAAGGGCACTTGGCAGCCTCAAACTCCCTGGTTCAGTGAGGGACCATGGGCACGTCTCAGGGATGCTGTGGGATGCTTGCCTGGCTCCTCATTTCCTTCCTGCCAGCCTGCAGGCTGGGAGTGTTGGGGCTCCCAAGGGGAGTCCTACACTTCCCTCTTGGAGTGTCCCCAGGTGAAGAGATCTGCTTAGTCTTGGGTCAAGTTTGGCTAGCATATGGGAAGATTAGAAAGGTCATTCTTTTACTTTTTATTTCCTCCCTGCAAGATTTGATCTCCACTAGAGGCTCAAGGCCAGGGAGGAGACACCTCTGCATGTCGGGTTCATCAGGCCTTCACCTCAGAGCTGTTTTCTCAACAGTGCTCCATCAAGTGCAGCCTTTGTCTGGGCTGGGATAAAGGCACTTCCCTAATTAAGCGAGCTTAACCACCACTTGGGAAATACAATGTTCACTAAACTCATCCGCAGCCAGGCGCTTCTGAGGATCGCAGCTATTCTGTGGGAATGGAGCACACATCAATTATCCCCAGAATTTCAAAGCTGCAAAACCCAACAGTTTCCTTGGCAAAATCTGCCAGGCATGACATGACTGCTACTCGCACTCCACACATGTCCTAATGCAAAGGATTGGACAACCTCAAATACCGATTCCAAGAATAGCAAGGGCAAATGAACTGCAAATTACTAAATTCCTTTTATTGCTGGGAGCTACAAAGTAATTTAAATTAGTTTCAGTCTGAAGTGAACTGTGGGGCAAGCTGGGAAAATTATATAAGTGGTGACATTTTAGAAACACCTTTTATGATCATTTAAAGAAAATATTTCATCTCACACCAGGGTATTTAGTAGTCTTAGGAAAGATACGTTTGTAAAAAATTATGGCTTTCTGTACAATGCATACATGCAACACATTTAAATGCACATGTTCACACACATGTGTGCTTTAACCTATAATGGAAACTGAATATTTTTCATTCACTTAGCAACTAGCCTTTGCAGGGAAAGGGATAGCAACTGACCCCAAGAGAACTTATGTTTTTATGGAAAACTGCCATTAACATTAGACTTGATTACATAACACTCTTTTCCTCTTTCCCACATCCTCTGATGTAGGTGGGTTTACTAAATGCATAGGTAAAATAATGATCTTCTACATTCTTCAAACAGTTTCCTGCTCCAGGAACTACTTTGGCTCCCTATGGTTTTGATTAACATCCTACCTGTGACTTCTGCAGATCGGTGCTGGTTTGCTTCTGCAGGCAAAGGAGAGAGGGGAATAAGCTCCAGCACCTGGCACTGAATCATTGCAGCTGGAATGGAGAAGTCATAAAATGCACTGCCTTTTAATGAAATAGGATAGAGGGAATACATGCTTCCCTTCTCTTGCAGCATCACTGCAAAAATAACTCGCCCGTGCTGAGTGGTGTAGGCTTCACAAGCTCTACATGTCACAGCTAGAGCAGATGCAAAAAGACAACAATAAGGATAGTGATAATAATAACAATAATAATAAATAAACCCAGAAAATTGTTAGAAATCTTTCACGCTGTCATGCTTTCTTTCAATGAAGGGAGGTTAAATCTTCAGCCAGCCGAAAAGCAAAGGAGAGGATTTGTCCCTCTTACAAATAATGGATCAGTGACTGCAAACATTGGATGCAATATGTAGCTGCAGAAAGCTTTCAGTCAAGTGGAGATAACTTCTTCATGGTACAAAGCACTTTCTGCGACCTCAATGTCCTAAATGTAAAGCAATACAGTGCTAGAGCCATAGAAATCAGAGTGCTGTGGGGTGAGTGGTTGAAGGGAGTGAGGGTGTAATTTCAAAGGGGAATGTTTAGGGTGGTGGAAGTGGCATGGACTAGCCCACGCTTTATTGGCAGGTTTTGTGTGCATGTGTTCATTAATTTTGTCTTTCCTGGAGTCTGAAACTGTGCAATTTCTGTTCTCCTTCTCCCTGTGTAACTCACTTGCTTTCCCTGTCTGGTATCTGGGCTGCAGGCAGGTAAAGATGGGTGGGAGGTGGATCAGTGCCTCCAGGGACTCCTCCTGGGAGGGGAACTGGCACAATATCCCAGTCTGGAAGCAATTTTGAAACAAGCAGCGGTGATATCAGGAAAAAAATGTTAGCACCTGGGTAAGTACAGGATGACCTCCATGGCTGTCTGGAAGGAGATGGTGGGGGTGTGGTGGGCAGCTTTTCCTAGGCTGTCTGTTCTGAGAGGTTAGACAGAGCTCTGGACCATGACATCTGGGGACATTCTAGTGGAGAGGGTCACAACTTCGGCCCCTCACAGGCCTAGGGCTGCTGAGCATCAAGAGGAACTATGACCAGGGAGCTTCCTCCCAGCTAGTCCTTAGCTAGCCCAAGCAAAGCCCAGAAGATTGCTGAGTTAAGACCAAACAAATGAAGACAGCAGAGGACAATATGCTCTAGAGGCAAAGGGGGCCTTGGCTCATCATATTATTGCAAGGTGTTATTACATTGTATTTCTACTAAGTAATAATATTAGTAATACACAGAGGGTCAAACCTCAACTTTCTCCCAGGCAAATGTCCTAAGTCAGAAATTCATAAGGAAGCACAGATAAAGAGATGAAAGAGCTATGTAGCAGATGAATGAGTAGACTGGGAGAAAGGCATGAGGAAACTGGAAGCACAGGTGAAGAGGAAGTATCACTGTGATTAATTTTAAGAAGAAAAGATAAAGTTACTTTATCTTAGAAGGAAAAGAAAATAGGGGTATTTGGATAAGATATATACAGTTTTTCAAGCATACGTGAGTCTTTTGCACCAACTGCTATAGAGGTGGCATGGGAGGGATAAAAAACCAGTATAAAAGACCAATTTTCCTTCTCTCTGAATGGGCTTCGTGCATATGATGAACACAGTATCATAAAATTAATTAGGTTGAAAAAGTCCTCTAAGATCAAGTCCAACCATTAACTCAACACTGCCAATTCCAGCACTGAAACTTCACCTGAGCTACCTGTATCACAGAGGGTGGTGTTAACCCATTGGAATTACTGTCAGTCTTCATGTCCAAGATGCAGCAGGCAGATGCTACAATAAGAAATATGCATGAAAAAATGAGCGGAAACATATTGGGATGTCCTCAGGGCACAGCACACGTCCTAAACCTGCCCTAACCTCCACCCTGACCTCAGAGTCATCATGCCCAATGCTTGCAAGCAATACTCTGCCTGTGGGTTTGCAAAGCAGCAGCTTTATTCTGGTCATTTAAGACTAGCAAGGAGATAGGAAGGAGAGAAAAACCATTATGTATATTTTGTCTCAAAAAATATTACTGATAAATAATGTAGACCAAAATTCTTTTGATTTCTTACCAGAGGTGTAGAAAAACCAAATTTTTTATGTTTTTCTGCCAGCCCTCCCCAGAAATACAGAGACTTTGAATTCACCTAGAACTGACTGCAGAGACAATTTTACTTTTAAAGGAGTCAAATTGCATCTAACTGGGCTAAGGCTGAGCTCAATAACCTATGAGAAACTGGGCTGATAGGAGTCAGCAATTTCACAGAGTAGCCAGTTTTCACTAACTGCAAGATGAATTTGTGGTAATAACGACAGAACAGAAAAATGTCATATTACAATTTCAATGTCCAAATCCAACTCTCTGCTGCATGTTATAATACTTGAATTTATGCTGTTGTTCTTTTTAAAAAAACCTGGGGGTATGAGTTTCTTTTAATAATGCCTGTGCATGATTAACAAACCCCTAGTTTAAATTCCAGTACCAAGTGTCATTCAAGAGATATAGTGCAATGATAGTGTGTCTAGTGCTGAAGAATATTGTTTTATGAAGGGAAAATCCAGATGCACATCAGAAAAGGATGCAATCAGAGAGAGTTACTTCCAGATGGAACAGACTCTTTGGAGTTGAGAAAAGTGGGTGGCTGGCAATGAATAATTTCATGGACTGAGTCCTGTTACTACCTGTGGATAGTGAAAGAGTGGGCTGCAGGTCCTCCTTGATATACTTGATTATCTGAATGACATTGCAAATCTTAAATTCAGAGGCTCAATTGATTCCTAACACTGCTCTACAGGTGTTCAATATTTGAAAGCTGCAAGGTGGTCATCATTACCCAGAAACTGTAGGACACCATTTCTGATCTGATTCTTGCCACACTGATATTTCAGCAGGAATAATCATTCCTGTAAGATTAATTTTTCCCTAGTCCTTAGGAACATTTTTGACTACAATTTCCATAAATGCCTGCGCCAAAAAAAAGTGCTGTATAAGTACAGAACAGGGCAAACACAAGAGAAACCATGACTTAAGCAGTTCTGTTTGAAGCAGACAAGGTGCAGTTCCTAGAAATTCTTTACACAGTATGTGCAACATTTCCCACTAAAACATTTTGATTATGTTTTTTAATACTATTACCTGTTTTACTGCTGTGTAGTTAAACTTACGCATTGAGGACAAATAATTTTGAAAGGCAGGACAGCAAGGGGAAATCAAACAGCTTGGAAAGAGTTAATGCTCTCAAATAATGTTCATTTATTGCTATTGTGCTTGATAGAAATGCTTCCTGCTTGCTTTCTGAAACCATTACAGCACATTTATACCCTTCTGGGTTATTGCACCTGCAGGCCAGGTAGAGACAGGTATTTCTGTGCAGCTCAGGGACATGATTTGTGGTTCAAGCTGATTTGGGAGGCTGAACCTTCTGCCAACTTTTTGATTAATTCTTATTCTTCCTATTAATTATTTTATTTTCATGCCCACTCTGTCCCACAGAGGACTCAGATCAGTGAGGGGGAAACTGCATGCCAGTCCCCAGGGCAAGGAGACATGGGGGGAGGGAATGCTGGGGCAGGGCTGGGGTGCCCAGCTCAGGGACAAAGCTGTGGTCTGGCTGGGCTGCTGCAGGTGCCTCGGTGGGGTTAGTTTGTATTAAACAAAACCAAGAGGTAGCAGTAAAAGGGCAGGCTCAAAAGGTTGCAGATAGAGGTCTGCCTTGGAGTCAGTGCTGCCCTGCTGAGCTCCTGTGCTCTGCTTCTGAATTTGAATGTCATGATAAGATAAAAGCAAAAGCAGGTTTGTATTAGGCTGAGCAAACAAAAAGAGAACAGGACTTTTCCATTTAAAATCCCAGCCAATGCAAAGTGTCTAATTTCCCCTACCCTTTTCAGGCTGCAGCACAAACCAAGCTATCTCAGCACGGTTGTTGACACCTACTGAAATAAAAATGCATGAAGTAATCTTTGTGAAGGTCACAGTGACCTTAGTGCTTAGCACAAAATTCTCACTTAAGCTGAGGTTTCTGGCACATCCTTGTCTGTAGCTAGGGAACCAGGCATTTTGCTCGATAGAGACATGATCTTCTCTTGGCTTTGCTCATTCCCAGTCCAACTTGGCTGTGCCAGAAGTACAGTTGGGCTGAAAAATGGCTGCTGATCAGACAAAGCAAATTCAAGGACACGGCTCAATGCAGACACTGAGAAAATGCTGCATCACTTTTGAACAAGTTGAACCAACTTGCGCTTTCCTCTTTGCCAAATTAAATAAGGATCAGTTACAAAGAAATGAATGAAGCACATTTTTGCTTGAGTGAAGACAGTGGGGTAGCAAATAAAGGGTGATTTCTAAAAGAGTCTGGAGATTTTGAATTGCAGCAAGACTCCAGGAACCTGAACTCTGCAGGTCATTTCAAAAACTTCATTGTAAAGTGTTTCCCTAACTGTGATAGAAGTGGAAACAGCTACAAAATTTGACATCTCAAAACTTGGCTTCAGCATGGATTTTCCTTTAGAAATAAAGATTCATTTTGAATGAAGCATAATAATTCTAACATTAGCGTTAGCAGTGCTCTTAGGACTACTCTGAAATATGAAGTATTAGTGATGAGGATTGTAGTGTGTCTCTCAACTGACATTTTTCCACTCTTCTGAATATTGTGCTGCCATTAATACCCAATACTACCAAAAAAGCCTCCAGTTTACCTCAGAGCACTGCAAAGACAGTGTTTTAGAGCAAAATGGAAGGGGGCCTGTGCTCACAGGGCCTGTGCATGTTATGAAACTGCCCTTTGCAGCCTCCCAGCCACATCCTTGACCTCTGCTGCACAAGGACAGAGTTCAGGGAAGAAAGCTGAAGGATGGAAAAAAATACGCACAGCTTTTCCTGCAACCCAAACAACAGGACCTGGGTGGTAAGGGAAGATTATCTATGGGGTTTTAACCCTCCAATGTAGACGAGGTGTTATGAAAAATGTGTGCAACACCTTCTTCAAACTAGTGTTGGATATTTTTAGCTAATTTTTTAAAAATTCTGTATGGAAAAGAATCTCCATCTCTCTTTATATATGCTTTAAATAATGAGCCCTGAGTCATGTCCACAGCTCTTCACCTTAGAATAGAAGTGTTTAACAAAGTCACAAAAATGTAGGATATTGGGAGATGTTACTGATTGTGATAAAATCCCATTAAAGTGACAAGCCAATACAATAAAACAAGATAGTTGTACAGTTAAACACAACCAAATAACCCTGAAGCAAAAGAAAAACAGGTTTGCAGAACGGAGCATGGCACAAATGAACACAAACAACAAATGCAGTAATGAAAGCCACACATGAGAGATCAAGAAAAGAGTCTCTTTCCCAGGTGCAGCAAAGAAATTAGGGGGCAGAAATGCTATGCTGCAGCACCAAGCCAAGAGCCACCTTAGGGAGGGCACAGCATCTACCAGGGTCCTGGGTCAAGGCAAGAGGGTCCCATCTGGCCAAAATATTGATTCTGATAATCAAAATGCTATTTTCCAAGTCACCACAGTGTCAATGCAGAGAGATCAATCTTCACGTGAGAATACTGAGAATACCACCTGACAGCACCTTGGGATCATCTTCATCAGGTGAAAACAAATACCTTCTCAGGCCAGGCAAGGTTTCCCTGTCGAGTTTGATGAGATCTAGTTGAGACATGAACATCCAGGAAAAAATAATGTCATACTGACTGGTAAGAAGGAATGGCTGAGAAACAAAACCCCAGATATTTTCAGAATGCATAACTTGGTGCTGAAGTGCTCAAAAAACCTTTCTTTTATTTGTGTGAATTACTTTATCAAACTGATGGTTAACACAATTAATTGATCAAAGCCAGTGCTTCTGGTGAATATAGAGCCATGCCACTGAGTAAAATGACATTGTTTTCACAGAAAAAGGAGACTTTCCTCAATTACAGCCAAAATCTATATTGGAAGGGAACTGAGGCATCTTGTCAGCAAAATACTCCTTTTTTTAGTTTAAGAAAAGGAAGTCTTACCAGCTACAGTAATTAACATGCAATGAAGCTTGAACGGGTGCCAGAGAATCTACAGTAGCACAGTGAACAGTCAGAAAACTCAGACAAGAACTTAGTGTTCCTGCCTCGTCATGCTTCTTTCCTCCACGTAGGTGGACAGCCTGAAATGGGCTGTGTGACCTCCTTCTGTCAGAAACTATTATGCATGTTATGCCACTAATGCCTCTGGCTAGCTTGGCTGCCAGACCTTACATTAGGGAAAAAAAATAGTCATCGGGTCCTTTTCATCTCTCAGGACTGGCCACTGCCACGGGCCTTGAGATAAAACCCATGCTCAGTGATGGACCAGCAGGGCCAGCCCTGGGGTCCTGCTGGGGATGGCAGTGGCAATTGCAAAAAGAATCACAGTGAGAAGTGCACTGGGAAACACACGGGGAATCACAGTGGGAATCAGAGTGGAAATTGCACGGGGAATTGCAATGGGAATCACAGTGAGAAGTGCACTGGGAGTTGCAAAGTGAATTGCAATCACAGTGGAAATTGAACTGGGAAATGTTCTGGGAATTGCATTGGAAATCACACTGAGAATTGCAAAGGGAATTGCAACGGGAATTCCAGTGGGAGTTGCCCACCTGCAGCAGGGGAGCCCATAAAGCCTCAGCGTGGCTCTGAGCCTTTCCCTCCTGAGGGAAGGGGCAGCATATGACTTATTGCAGCACCTTTGGCCTCGGTGTGGTGAACCTGGAGGGCAGCTGGCACCACGAGGAGACCCCATTGTTGCCAGGGCTGGCAGGGCAGTGGGGTGGCTTTGGCCAGCACCAGGGAAGCTCTTTGAGCAGGGACCCTGCAGATGCTGGAGGGCTGCCCTGTGACCAAGCCACCCCGGGGAGGTGGGGGACCCCTCTGCATGGGGGCTGGCAGCTCTCCTCAGAACCATGCTCATGGCCAGCCCTGCGTGCCTGGCCCCACATTAGCTACTGCCTGATCATCTGCATAAGCAATCAAGAATAATTTAAAATTCAGGCTGGATACAGTTAAGCATCCCATTGAGCACTGGATGTGTGGGAAGTGAGGTCAGGGCAGCCTTTTAAAAGGTGGTGGGGCTGGTTGTGCTACCTCTTGGTGAAGGTACATCGTCTGAGCAGGAGATTTGTTAAAAGCAGATTTGTCTCACGAGTGAGAATGTTTATGGTCTGCTCTGGCACCTTGTGAAATGAAACAGAAGCCTACATACAGGGAAGAGATAACTTTTGGTGCTGCAGCCATCTAGGACAGCAGAGACTCCCACCTTTGAGAGGCTAGCTTGTTCCCAGTGTTCCCAGTAAGGACATGTTTATCTTGTTCTCATTTGGGCTCTGAGTCAGGAAGGTAATAAAAAAATAACTCTTCTGAGTGTTCTTGCACTTTGTGTGTGTTTTTGTAGGAATTTACAGACACCTGAAAAGGATATTTGCAAAATGACCTATGATCCTTAACCTGCAGTACACACAATAAATCTGCCACCCTAAGCATTGCCAGCCTTTTTGAATGAAAGGCTGCATTATAACAACACATGTGTATGGCTACAGGGCTGTATATCTTATTGGACCTCACACTCCAATCAACATTTAAAAATAAAAGGAAAGCAGTATCAAACTGTCTACGCACAAATTCTCTTGCAATGATTTGGTTCTCCCTTCTCCCTAGCCCCTTTCCATCCTGACTGATGGCTTTATTATACAAAGGACAGTAATAAACATCCCAGCTAAGCCAATGAACTTCTCTCACACGTAAATACCTCCTTGGAGGATACCAGGTATCACCAAGAGAAGAGTAATGACTTTTTTTCTCCATTTATTCCATGTTAATGAAATAACTGGTCATCAAACTGTAGGCTTGGCTGTGATAGATTCCCAGTTTGCATCTGGACACCAAAACAGACTTAAATGGGAGAAGAAACCAGCTAGCATCTTTAAAAGGAAATGTGTTGAGAAGCTCTGTAGGCTCAGGGTAGCACTATAGGAGTATCTTTTGATTAACTATTTGATTAATTATTTTGGTTCATCAGATGACCCAAATATAGGGCTGGATCAACTTTAAATAATTTGTACTTGTTTTCCCTCACCAAAATAAAAAGAAGAAAAGATAAATTTCAATTTCAGTAAAACAACCTAAAATATAACATGCTGATTTTTGTTCATTTCACAAAAGCTGAGGGAGTAAAAGCTGGATTCACAAAACATATTGCAAAATTTCCCTGTGTCCAGTTCAGCTCAAGGAGCAGTCAATATTCATTGGAAACTCAACCTCACATCCACTGTCTGCCTGAGAGGATTCAGCTCATCCCCTAGGACTGCAATCCAACCACTGGGATCCTGTATTCCAGGATGAGCTCAGCCTCTTCTACTAAAGCCTTCTTTCATTAGTGACATGAATATTCATTAATCCAGAAAACAAAGCATTTCCTAACTCATTGGTTAGGCCCCTCTAAGAAGAAGAAGACCTTAGAAGGTTGTTAATGCAGCAGGTTATCCATTATTGTTATTATTATTATTATTATTATTAACAACAACAACAACAACAACAACAACAACAACAACAACAACAATAATAATAATCTAGTTGCTGATGTGGCTTTCACTGTCTTAACTCAAAGCATTAATTTCTTCCAATCTTTCAACAAAATGAGCAATACAGTGTGCCTGTCTTCCCCTTGGCTGAATTGAGGTCCCTTTCTTATCTCTTACTTCCTAAATCTGGCTATATACCAGATGACATAACATATACACACACACAGCTATGACCATACTTGTCTCACATGTGTGAAGAGATGCACTGGGTGCCCTGAAATCAAGTGCTGCAAAACTACAGTGAAGAACAAAGAGAAGCCCCGACATCTGATTTTGTTTGATATCCCTGGGTTGTTATGCTGATATTTTTTATTTGAGCACAATTTTGACATAATGTTTTAATTCTAAAAACTTATAAACCAGTGAATATTGTGAATTGCCTATAAATTTTTTTGAAACATTGAAACCATTTACCTTGGAGACCACTGATGATTTTGTTTGACTATCCAAATATTTTGCATATTCTGGTATTTAAAATAATCGCCTTGTAGGAGGAGGCTTCAGCACGGCAAGAGGACTGACAATTGACCACAAATAGTTGTAGTTTTTCCAAATGTCTCAACATTTCCCTCCCAAAAAACTTGGTGGCAATAGTCAATGTTTTCTATGAAACAGTCTGCTTCAGACAAATTTTGCACATTGTGCCAAGAAACTGTGCAACCAAATTTTTTAGCCAGCTGTCAAGGTCAGACAGACTATTTCCCAGAAAAGAATGTGAAGGAAGAAATAAAAAGAAACCAGTCATACAAGCAAATGATGCCCATATTGAGCTGTACCTTCAGAAGGTTTGGCAGAGGACTGAAGAGACATCCTCATGTCCTGTCTGGGATTCTGGTGCAGCAAAGGCTTGCAGGCCTGCCAGTTGAAGGGGTTACTGCAATTTGTGCTTTCACACGGGGGTGGAAGCTGACAGGTGTCTTGCAGGGCTTCAGGAGGTTGCCTCAGGTCCCTGTGCCAAGGGGAACCCAGGGGAGCACCCACCTCACCTCCAGACTTTGCCCCCCGGTCTGGAGGCTCTTGCCCTGGCACTTGTCATTGTGGACATTTGCAAACTCACCACCCTTTGTCCCTGCTGCCCCCCACCTCCCCCATTTCCCGTCCTCCCCCCATCTTGATTTTGAGACACACAGCTCCAGGTGGGACAGGTTTCATGCCAGCCCTCTTTCTACACAGGGCAGATTAAACTGTTCTTTAGTCTCTCCAAACTTTAGGGGATGAGGAAGGAGAAAGTAGGGTGTGGGATGGGTGGTCCTTCAGTGCTGGCTGGGGGGATGCAGTGTGGGGGCTGGGCAGAGCAGCCAGGGATGCTCCCAGACTTTGCCAGCATCTCGCTCATTTTCTCGCTTTGTTAAGAGAAGACAAATAGCTGAAGAAATGTTTTCTGGAAAATAAAAGAGATGAAGAGATTTCCAGCCTGCTCTCAGCTTCCCTGCAGGGTGAGAGACTGAATGCTGGGCCAGGAAGGCCAGCAGCGTGGAGAGGGCTGCCTGTGTGCAGCCCCTGGGGAGGGAGCACTTCTGGGCTGGCCTTCCCAGCATGCGCTTCCCAGATGTGCTGCATCGGGCACGTCAGGATGGGGCTGATTTACTGCATCTGTACAGGCCATCTGCAGGCTAGGAGAGAGCCTGTGTGATAAACATCCCAGCCACGCTGGCCTCATGGCACGTGCACCGCAGAGATTATTTATCTGCAAGGCCAGTGGCCCTCTGTCCAGCATTTCTGGATATCCAGCAGAGACATAATGCCAGCTGGGCTGTTGGAAAAATATCAAAACTCCTCAGTCCTGTCCATGCAACATTTCCAGGTAGAAGAATAGCCATATGCACAGGCAGCCACTGCAGCACTGCTGTGGCTGTCAGGCTGAAGGTGTATTGCCGACACCTGCTCCTGCAGCTCCTGCTTGCATAAATGGCTTGCTGAAACCACTGAGGAACCTCATTGGGATCCTTGACTGCCAGATTTACATCCCATGTGTTTTTTCTTTCCCAGCTCAAGGCATGCATAACTCACTAGCAAATGTGGCTTGACAATGGCAGACAGAGGAAACTGCTATGGGCCAGCTGTTATTTGGCATGGCCTCTGCTTCCCACCCTAATTAGGATGAGGTAACACCCCAAAAAGTAAGGAAGCCAACAAAGCAATCCAGGGGAGATATAGCAGATGGGGTTGTCTGTACGGATCCCTCATCCCACCCACAGCACTGAAAGGCTTTTTAAAGCAAGTGTTTTAAAATGCTGCAGGGTCCCAGCTCTGAGTGGCCGAGGATGTATTGCTGTAATTGTCGGGTGGATGATTCACGGCTTTGCACTTACACCATTAAAGGTAGCATTAGCACCAGGACCCTTTATGCAGCAACATTAGGGAATGCTGAAAAACATTCCTCTGAAAGGGCTTTGTCACCTTCCCTTGGTGGTGAAACAGACTCTTACACCAACCCCGTACATTTCAATTACTATATGCTGGCATTTCTACCTCTTTCCCCAACTCATAAAAATCACAGCCAATAAACACAAATCACCACCTGAAGGAGTCGGTGCTTTCCTCCCACTTTAATATACTTGCCCATACTTCAAAGAAACCCGGAGAGATTCTCATATCGGCAGTGCCTGGGCTGCCTAGTCCTAGGCAAGGATTAGCCATGTGTGCCCTTGGAACAATCTGCTCTTGGTTTGCTTTAACACGGTTTTTATCCCTCTAAATCACACTCAGCCATTTGACCTGACAGCAGACGAATACATGACCTGTTCCAGGGAAAGAGGGTGCGGAAGGGCAGGAGATTTTGCTCTTTTCTTGTTCAAATTGGAAGAAACCTTGCCAGGTGAGCTCTTTTCTCAAGAAAAAACATAACTCCCCCTTTGTTTCCCAATGGTAGCTATATTGCTGTATTTTAAGATGGCAAGATAATGGCAATGACTTCAAGGATCCATAACAAGAAGCTTTACTGGGAACTACCAGGGGAAAGACAGGCACCACTGAAAATACATGTAACCCTGCAAAAAAAGAGGGCAGCTAACAGGCAGGCACTAGTAACAGGAGAGGTAATGTAAATACCTCAGTGCCAGACCCATCATCAGCCTGTCTCTGCTTTTCAGGGGGCTCTGGCAGGGTTTCCTAGGCATTGATGCAGCATTGATTTCACCTGCCTGCTGTGCTAGCAGCTGGGGAGAGATGGCAGGCAGGAGGCAGGGAAGTGCTGCCTCCCCAGCTGGATTTTTCTTACTCTGTCCCAGCACTGTACTACTGGAGGGCTGGGATTTGGACAATGCCAGTGCTGTGGAGCAGGAAAACAAAAGTAGCTTTTCATTCAGGGCTCTTGCGCAAAGCAGTGGCACTTTGAAACTTTCCAAGTGTTGCATGGGAGTTTAGCATGTGACTCCCATTAAAGTCGGCATGAGTCATGTGGCAAACAACCCCAAACACTTTGAAGATATACTGCAATTTATGTTTTTCTGATCTCCTCAAAAAAAAAAAAGAAAAAAACCCAAAAAACCCAAAAAAACNAAAACACCAAAAACCAAAATCCTAACAAAACAAAAAACCCAAAAACCAAAGAAACCAAACAAAACTATTGTGGACTGGGACTGCAAGGACACCTTTTCCAAAGCACTTCTCTTTCTGTGTTTGCTCCTAGACATAAATCATGGCAGGAGGGAGCACAATCAGGCTGTTAGTTGGTGATGGCACAACAATGGCTGGGCAAGGGGGAAAAATAGGTGTGATAAAGAAATGCTGGTGAAAATTATATATTGGTTACTTAAGCCTTGTACTAAAGTACTGACCGGACCCAGGTGGATTTCAATTCAATACAATGCAAAAGCTTTCCATGGAAAAGCTGAAGTGTTTAACAGAAACTGGAGGGAAGGTGTGCTCCTGGGTTTGCATCAGTGCCAAACATTCCTGGAAAGATGGCTAATCAGGGGAGCTGAAGGCATGTGGGTCTCACTGCCCCCTTCCCAGATGATCAGATCTAGCAGGGCCACTTAGCTTTGGTGCTCTATTTGGGACTGGTGGTCCTACTGCATTCTCATCTCTTTAATAAGGATGAAACCCAGCCCATGCTGTGTGGCTAAATGAGAGCTCACCTTTTCACAAGTCCAGGCTTGAAGTTCAATTTGAAATTGTCAGGAATATGTTCCTTCTGGGTCCCTGCTGTTACTGGTGGGCTAAGGGACAATGCCTCAGTCAGAAGAGTGCTGGGATATCTCCTGCCCTAGTCACATGCTGCAAAATCCTCTGCAGAGCCATAAATCCTGTCCTCCAGCTCTGCTGATAGAGTGCCAGGGGGGGCAGGCAGGCAATGGTGCTGTCCCCTCTGTGACACTGTGACATGCTGCTACTGACCAGCACTCCCAGGTGGACATCACCTATGTGACCTCAGCCTCCATGTCCTGGCATCCCTGAAGAAATTGACCTCATAGTGCTTCTCAAAAAAAAAAAAGTTTTTGCATCTTGTTGGTCCTTATGGAGCCACCATAAAAGGGGACGAAGGATTTATCACTGCAGAGGCAGAATGGCAGCTCAGTGTGTATTAAATAACTACAACAGAAGGAGACAGAATTTGTTTTGATGAATACTAAGTAGAACAAATGAAAAATTCACTTTCCAGTGAGAACTATGCACTGACTAGTCTTAGATTTTATGGATAAATAGGGAAAAATGTAGGAGTGAGACATTTTTGATACTTCCTTGATATTTTGCTTTGAGAGTTTCAGAATTAATTGTTTCAATGCATTATTTTGATAGGATGTTCTTTATTTTAAAATTTACCTGAATTGAGAAATAATGAAAAAACAATCATATGTTATCCTGAACCAAAGTGCGGGTTTTTTCTTTTTTTAATTTAGTTACTGAACTATTGAAAAAATAATCCATTCAGGTAAGGCTGAGCCAAATCAAAGTTGATAAGAGGCCTGATAATGTGATTGCCATTCACTCATGTCCCTGCCTGGCATATAAAATGTTTTCAGGAAATTAAATCCTCCATAACAGTGTAAATGGAATATTGCCTCTCTGTACTCTCCTCCTCTAACATCTATTTTTCATTTTATCTTTGCTTGTCCTTGTCTCACTTTTCATCTTGTGTGGGATTCTTTTATAAAAGATATTTTGTTCCCAGGCAGAAAGCACAAGGCAGGTGAGAAGCAGCATCCAAGAGAAAATGCAGTGCTGCACTACAGCAAATTCACCAGGATTAAGCTGGCTGTAGTTTTCTTGGCTAGCGAAGTGCATCTGTTCAGAAAGTAAATGCAGCTCCCTGAGGCTTTGATGTAACCTCTACCTTTACTTCCAGAGCAGAGGAATTCAAGAGGCAAAAATCAAGACAGGCCCACTTGTATTTTCCCATCCCAGTTACGCATCTCTGCACATTGAACTTCACAACTATTTCCATGACAACAGATTACAGACTGACACTTTTTTCCTCCACTGGCAGTGAATTTATAAACCAGGGATTTATGAAGTATCATTGTTAAGAGATGCATCAGGATGGGAGAGACATGCCATGCTCTTCTGAAATAACACACATGGCTGTCAGCAGTGCCTGAGTGCTCTGTGCAGCACCATGGGCAACATTCACCCTTTAGTATCTCCTGCTCCAGTAAGGGGTGAGCAGATCCAGCGTGTCATCTTGCTTTTCTACTCTTGTAGTTTTATTGCTTTCCTTTAGCTGCTAGCTGTTGTCACCAAACCAATTAAAAGTTTACTCATCACCCCTGGGTAGGGAACATGTGGGTTCTCCCCTCCCTTCCCAGTGCTGGGATGTGGGGGTGGCTGTGAGGATCATCCCCAGCCCCATCCCAGCAGTGGAGTTTACAGCCTCTTCCCCTCTGCTCTCCCACTGATGCACGCTGGGTGCTGGGCGGACATGTGGTTGTCTTGGGACAACTCCAGAATCCAAATTATTCCCAGAGCTCCTTTCTAGCTCTTGCCACCATGAGCATGGAATTATAGAATGTCCTGAGTTGGAAGGGACTCAAAAGGACCACCAAAGTCCTGGCCCTGCACAGCTTGTCCCCAAGAGTCACACCATGTTCCTGAGAGCATTGTCCAAAAGCTTCTTGAACTCTGTCAGGCTTGGTGCTGTGACATCCTGCCTGGAGAGCCTGTTCTAATGCCCAGCCATCCTCTGGGTGAAGAACTTTTTCCTGATATCTGACCTAAACCCCCCCTGACACAGCTTCATGCTGTTCCCTTGGGTCCTGTCACTGGTCACCAGAGAGGAGATCAGTACCTGAAGCAAGCAGGAAGCAAAGAGCAGCAACTAAATAAGGAGCAGCAGCTGGAAATCAGCCCCAAAGACCCCCCAGTGAGCAGAGTTGTGGCCCTGACAGCAAAGTCCCATCATGGCCCAGGAGAGCCCCAGGACATGGGAAGCCCAGAGATGGAAGGATTAAGGTGCCATTAGCCTGGCACATTTCCACAAGGCCCCTTGGTTCCAGCTCACCTATGCAGAAAAAGAGTTCAAAGCATGAAGAGAGAGTTCAACAGACCTTGGGAGAGAACAAGCCTCCTTTAAAAGCCCTGGGTTGATTTGTAGTTCAGCAAGTTCATAAGAATGATTGTTCAAAGCAGAAGGAAAGGTTAACGTGCAAATGCTTCACCCCTGAAAACTAGGGTACATCTCCTGATTATGTCACAAGTAAAAAATTAGATTTTTTCCAATATGGAGAAATATTAATTAGACCTTTAACGAGTCCATAAAAACATTAGGATGGCTTTAGTCACTTTCGTTTAGTAACTATTAGGCTTGTACATTTTCTTAATGGAAGTGCAGAGCCAGAAAAGTGCTTCCTTATGAAGAAAAACGAGGAAATGGCTACTAAAAGTGGAATATTCAAGGATGTGAAAATGTGTCTGGCTCCTCCATCCATGGGAAGAAATGTGAAGGAGAGTCAGGGAGAGTGAACTGCCAGGTGAAGGAGACTTGAAGAGGAAGGGCACCGCTGAGACATGTCCATGACACTTTGGGGGAATTACTGGCTGTTTCTACATTACAATTTTTCCTTTGGAAAGGGACAAACTTAACTAATGTAAGGAAACCCCATTTGTGTAGGATTTTCTCTTGCTAATGAATGCTTATTACCTTTTCTAGGTCTACTTCTATCTGATTACATTAATGTTAGCAATGCAGATTCTGTCTTCAGAATCAATTCAGAGACAAAGGTAACAATCTTACTGCTAAAATCAAAGGTGTTGTTTTTTTTTTTTTTAATACTGTCACAATTTTTTTTGGAAAGAGTACCTTAAGTCCAGACATATCACACTAAGGGAGATCATTTAAACTGATTTTTGCAATTTTCCTTCTCCTTAAAATTCTTTTTAAAGTACATTCAACAATGCTGACTAATAAGTGAGGGTGCAGTGTTGACACAGCACTCATCTACATGGCTGTTGATCTTTATTTGCCTGACACCCTCTCCTCCTGCTGTCCCTGCTAGCTGCAAACCTGTTCAGCAGAAAGGCTGCACGAAGCATTTCTGAGCCTTATCCAGGCTCCTGAAGCAGCCCTTACAACTCACTCCCCATGCAAAGAGGAGCATGGGCAAGTGAAGGTTGTCTGCCACAGGAGCCAGGAGCAAAGCCCTGCACTCCTGGGACAGCTGGGGTGCCAGCAGGGAGCAGCCAGGCTGTCCAGGTCCCCTGGATGTCCATCTGGGAGGACAACAGAAGAAGCAACATGACCTAAGGGGAAACCACTAGTGGTTCAACAACACAGGAGGGGGAAATATCATTAGTTATCTTCTGTGCACCTTAGGAAAGAAACTGACAGCATTTCACAGCACTCTGGAGACACATTGACATTTCCAGATCTGCTATGCTATTGTCACCTGAGCCCTTTCCACAGGGCACCAGTGCTTTTGCTAAGCACTGCTGTTGGGTCTGAGCCATATATCCATAGCAGAGGTGCCTGCCTCTTCTGGGGCATTTTCCCAGCCCAAAGCCTCCCTCAGCAGCCCAGTCAAACACGGGGAGCTGCACAGTGCTCAGGAAGCACAGCACATCCCACGACAGCCATGACAAAGCCATGTGCTCCATGGTCAGGGTTGGAGGGCTGTTCATGGGAGACAAGGAGGGATCAGTGACTCTCATAAAAGTAACAAAAAAAGCAAGAGCAGCACCAGTCAAGAACAGCGGGGTGGGTTCCTGCTGCTGCTCCCCAGCACAGCTATCCCCATTCTCTGAGCACCTCAGCTCAGCTGCCCCCAGCCACAGGTCCCAGTGTCCTCTGGCTCAGCCTGCTGAGGGACAGGAGTGGGGCCTGCCAGGGCTCCAGGGATGCACTGCATGACAGAGATGACCGTGCTCAAAGCAAAAAAGGGCACACAAAGTGTGTGTGCCAAGCTGCCCTGAGCATGCAGGCACTTTCTGGGGTCAGTCACACCAAGCAAGTGTACATGGGCTGGTGTGTCCTGTGGTGCCAGACACTATCCATGGCAGTGCCAGCCCCAGCATGCAGGAGCCAGCAGCATCCAGCAACAGCAAGAGCACCTCACATACCCACAGAGCTCTCAACTCATGTGCACATCTCCTAGAGAAAGCTGCAGCTTCACTGGCAAGGCTGACCAGCCTCTCCCTCCCAAACATTCACTGCTTCCATCCATTACAGGAGTTATTTAAGTAACAGGAGTGGGAGCACAGACATTCAGTCCAGCACAACACCCCAGCTGAGACTGTAGTGCTATGTGTGGCCTGGGATACTATAGATACTTTACTATTTCTATATTAAATCACATTTTCTACACATATCCAGGAATGAGGGATATGGCATTCCTGCATGCATTTATAGTGCTCTCCCTTCCTTACACTCAGTCCCTGGGAATTAGCAGTGTGGGCTGCAAAGAGCAGGGTACAGCAGTTCATTGCTGCCTTTGCCTGTGGCTCACACTTTCAGAGCTGACCGTGCCCCATTCAGCCCAACAGAAATGGGTGGGAGGGCATCCAGCAAGATCTGTGAGATCTGGCACCCAGCTCTGCCAACACTTTCCATGGGTTCTGACTTGACAGAGAGGGCAGAGCCTGGTACTGGGCACTGCCAGTGGTGCTCACCTCAGATGTGCTACGTGCTATACAACAAAGCCATCCTTGCTTCCTCACGTTTGCTGTGCAGAGGTCACGTTAGTGTGCAAGACCCTGCCATGGTCAAGACTCCAACCATCTCAGCCTGCCTCCCACTGCAGCATCCTCTGCCCTCTCAAGACAGCCCAGAACCCTGTGCCAGGAATGGCAGGCAGTGAGGCACTCAGGCCTTGCAAAGTGCAGCACCTGCAGATCTATTAAACTTTGGCCCTGGGTCCACGCAGAGAGGTGGGATAAGCTCAGCATGCCGCAAACAATTACAGGGAGGTGGAGGAGAGACAAGCACTGCTCGGCTCTGTAGCAGTCAGCAAGCAGATGGCTCTCTCAGCTTGCTTTGAAACAGAGCTCCAAGGCACGAGGGAAGGCCAAAACCCATCCACTTTTCTGAGAGCTGGGCTCTGAAAACCTGTGCTTTATGCATTACTGTAGTATAAATCTTAGACTTGCTCACTTTCCCACTTCCAGACCCCTGAGCAGAGCTGAGGCAGGTCCCTGCAGCCCCCTGGTACACAGAGCCCAGCTAACACATCCCATCTGCAGCAGTGAATCAGCAAAATCCATCAGTATTTCCCAGCAGGATTTTGGCACCTGCTCACAGAGTGAGTCGACAGCCGAACCTGTTATTCCCCACTGCAGTAATAATAAGCTTGCTTTTTCACAATGCTTTTCAGTGGAAAGTTTCCCAAAGCATTTCACAAACAGCATGAAGCATAGAAAAAGGGATTGTTCCTGCCAAAACCTGAAGCACAGCCATTCTGTTCTGGAAAACAGCAATGGCTAAATAATGGAGAGAAACAACACAGAGCTTTTTAGGAAGCAAAAACAAATGGCTGGAGGAGAGTAGAAAGACATCCTGGAAACTTAGCTACTATTAATTAAAAAAATAAAACCAACAAACTGCTTATATGTAACTGTTTCAGCTTTAATTTTCATTTCAAAAGGCTTCCTTTTGTTATTTGTGTGCCAGTCATAACCAGGCTCCTGTTTCTTTGGAAGACAATTAGCTATCCAATTTCTGCCTTTACTGAAAATAATCCCAATGCTAAAGAACATTTAGATCACTTAGATGTCCTCCAGTCAGCAGAACAGGCGGGGTCTGACAGAGGTACAGAAGGGGGTTGCTGGGGTAATTTCAGAAGCCATAGCAATTATCTTTGAGTGCTCACACAGTAAGAGGGAAATCTCAAAGGCACAGCAGGGATTGGGTCCAGGTTAAGGTCTCTGATGGTAGATCTCCACATCAGAGCTGGGTGCCCAAATTTCCATTAGTGAAGATCCGGTCAGTGGGGGTGCCTCATTATAAAGGAGACAGCATGGGCAGCTCAGATGAATTCCTCTCCAGATTGTGCACTAGAGTTTAAACTTGGATAGCTTGTGCCAGTTTGGCCTCCCTGGGATGTCCAGAGTGTTCAGATGAGGCTGTCATAGGAGACATGGCCAAGGGTGCCCTTTTGGAGTGGCAGCAGGAGGGGAGGTCTAGACCTCATAGATCTCAGGGGACATGGCACAGCCCTGTTCACCAAAATCCCTCCCACCTTGGATCCCTCCCACCTGCAATGGGAGTGCAGGAGCCCCATGCCCACACAGATACCAAGTAGTGCACACCTAAACAGTTCACTGCCTTTGGCTCAAGCTGTCTTCTGGCCCTCAGAGCTGCTACAGCCAGAAAGAGAAGGACCCCAGAGCACTGTACATGAAAGGCCCTGTCAGCAAAGGGTGAGGAATTTCCATACTTCAAAAGCTCATGTGTGCTTGACAGCTTAAGCTCCAGGTAGATAATCACAATGGTCTGACACACACTTGGGTGCCTACAGGACAGGGACACCGATGAGACACGGTGGAACAGAAACTGCTGAAAATCCTGCTGGGTTTGCAAGCAGGGCCTTCAAATCTGGTAGAAAGCATTCAATCAGCCTGTCATTATGTATTTTCCAGTGAATTTAATTTCAATAGTATCTCACTGCACCTTGTAGGGATTGTTGGTTTTTTTTCTCTTTTTAGGAAGAAATGCTGCACCTGGATCTGTAACACTCCAGGAAGAGCCATGTGAGAACACATATTAAATACATTTTTGCATTTCCTAGAGATTATAAGATTATGGTTATGAAATCATGGGTTATGATTTAATTACTTTTCATTATCTGACCTGGAGAGTTCTCGAACCTGAGAAACCTACTCTTCCAAAGACCCATCAAAAAAAATTGCTAAAAAATAGTATCCTCTGTACACATTTCTATAACCCCTTCTGAAATAAATCCCTTGGACACCCCTGTGCTACAAAATGAAAAAGTTTTATTGTTAAAAAAAAAACCAAACCAGCATTATTTTTCTGAAATAAAATTCCAAGCTCCATTCAGAGGCAGGAGCTCTATCCTGAAATGCAGAAGGGGGTTCCCATACTTTTGTGTACATTTTTCTTATTTCAACAAGACCTCGCCTTTAATACTGCACTAGATAAAGTACCTGGGAAAAGCTGTTTAATTACTGACAAAATGTCAAAGTACATTTCTGCAAAACAAAGAGATTTACAATGAAATGTGTTCTAGCTTTTATTTAAAATTCTTTATTAACATGTTCAAATATTTAAACTAATCCCAGGGAAGAAGGGGAACAGAGATTAGATACCAAATTAATTGATTGGTTTAAAACAAAGACTACACTGAAAAAATCCCCATCACATGCTGCTTTGTACGTCTGCTTAACTTGTGTAAATAATTGCAGATGCAAGTAATTGGCCTAAAACACTGCCAACCAATAGCAACAGTGGAAGAACAGGATCCCTCAGAGATACTGGTTTGAGATGACATCTCTTTTGCAAACTGCCCATTTTTCATTTTGTAGAATCATACGAAGGTAGGCTTAGCTTAAATCTCAGGAGGTCAGCTAATTTTAATCCATCCTCCTGTCCTCAGGCTGGAGTGAATATCCATTACTAGAGATATGTGTCTTGTGTAGCCCTAAACCACTCCACAGTCAGTCTCAGTAGTCCCTGCCAATTCTTAACAATCATTACATTTAACCTAAATCTCTCATGTTGCAACTTAAGCTGATAATTTCTTGTCTTGCCTTTGGTCATGTTAAAGAAATGAGCAACATCCTACTTACAGCAAGTTTATACACATTTTAAGACATTCAAGATTCCTGTCTTTTCTTCAGTATTTATTTTCAGGAAACAAATTACTCAGTCCTTCCCTCCTTCCCTTTCATCCATCCCTCCCTTTCAGCCATCCAGCTATCCACCCACCCACCCATGCTGAATTTGCCAGATGTCTCACAACTTTCTTTTTTGCTCTTTGTTTGCTCTGTAATGTATCTATCTTTCTTTACCTGAATCCTCAGGCCTGGAAAGAGCTGAGGTCTTGCCACAGTCAGGTAGAAAGCTATAATGGTCTCTTCTGTCATGTGCTAACAAGACACAGGACAGGGATTGTTGCAGCGAAGGAGCATCACTTGCTAATGCTTAGATCACTTATCAATAATTCAATTTGTTTTCATTTGCTATAGAATCTGCAGGTTTCTCCTTCAGGTGTGATATTTTTCACTGTCTTTTTTCAGTGCTATCTATTGATTTAAAGTAAGTTTGCTAACCAGATACGTATCTCCTTTTCAAGGGCACCATTTAGCTCATGTCTTCCTAGTATTCTTGTAAGTGTAGCATGTAGAAATACAGGAAAAACTGTAAATTTGACATCTACTGCAGCTATAGTGCATTTGCTTTGCCAGCCACCCTGCCAAAGAAAGCTATCAGGTGACTTTCATGTGGTTCATTTTGAAGAGTAGGATGGCTTGCCATGAATCCCCCACTTTTCCTCTATTCTAGCATCATGAAGTGCTCCAAAGGAAAACTATGTGTGTTGGCTTTAAGGGCACTCATGAGCAATGATGAAGAGCTGGGTTTGTTAAGCCCTTGTTCTCAATGAGCAAGGTCGAGGATCTTAATGCTGTTTTCCTACACCCAGGATAGACACTGCCACGTTGAGGCTCTTGGCTACTTTAGAGGAGAGGCTGACTGTTGTTTTCCTTCAGAGCCAGTCCATCATGCTCTCCTAGCTCCATGGTAACAGAAAAGTCAAGACTGGGCAAGGTACAGTGAGGTCAGGCATCTTCCCCGTGCGCTAGCTGGAAGAAACATGTACGTCCACCTTTTTTCTCTCTGTTCAGTGTATGTCTGGCTGCCCACTCTGCATCTCTAGTGTTTCCCTTATAAATCCTTTGCTCACCATTCACCTTGCAGAACAGCCTGGTTCCTGCTTTGTGGCTGAAGGTGGCCCACTGCTTAGCATCTGGATGTCTGAGGCACTTTATAGTATGACAGAACTCTGCATAACACAAACACTTGTTTGACAATCTTGTGAGGTCCACTTCATGTGCCTTGAAAAAATCAATTCTGGAAATAAAAAAGTGAAAAAAAACTTAATCCAGAAGCACATGAATATAATGGTGCTTTGGCAAAGAATCACACAAACATATCTAGGAAAAGCAAGGCAAGATTAATATTTGCACATTGTGTACCTACTGTAATTTCAAATGGTTTACAATGTTTTCACTCAGGTGGATTTTTGCAAAAGATAGGGCTTTAAAAAGTGATTCCTGAGGAGGGTCTTCTGGGTTATCCATGTCTCTTTCTGCTGAGTTTTGAAGCCTTTGACCTTGTAAGAATATCAGAATTTGGGTGTATGTGTATCTGAGATGGCAGCTATAATGAATATGAGGAAGCAGTTTTACATCTCTTGGGAGGGGTTGAAATGATAAAATGAGTCTTTAGCTCAGGTGTCTAAGGAAAAGTGTAATTCCTTTATCACCTTCTCAAGGTCAGTGTCATCCCCAGAGTTTTCAGCTTAACCCATTAAATTTCACATTAAGTTTTCTTTGGTTTTGATTTTAAAATCCACTCTCTGAGGAAGAAAACATTCACCAAGTACTCAAAACCAGAGGCAAGCACTGAAGTATAGCTTTCTATTGCAGTCTTATAGGACTCAAATCTGTTTTCTATTGAATTCAAGCAAGAATTGAATCGTGATCATACAAAATAAAGGACTGTGCATTGTGGACTTTTCAGTGTTGTCAAGCAGCTTGGCTTTAGCAGGCTCCAGGGCAGTGTTTGCTTGCACTGTGGTGGTGAGGCATTAGATGGAAGAGCTGTGGTCTTGCTGCTCTAGCAGGGCAGGGGATTAGCCCACCCAGCCCATTAGACAGGAGATGCATATTTCAAATGAACTTTCCCATCACCTGCCTTCTTCCCCTCCCCTGAAGCAGATAGCCATTTAAGCATAAAAAATAATGTAAGGGAGAGAGAAACATTATGATTTAACCCCTGGAGGCACATACATTCCCATATGGTATAAAGTGCATTGGCAGTCACTTAGACTAAATACCCACTAAAAACAGGCCATGTGAATCCTACTCTTTGTGCTTTCTTTTTCAATTCCAATTAAAAACCTGATGGGATTCCACAGCCTGATAAATTTTAATGGATCCTTTCCACCGACTCCATAGGCTCAAGGCAGACCAACCCATCCTATTCAGATGGCACACAACACCTTCAGCTGAAGCCACCAGACAGTTGTTCTTTGTAGAGGGCCAGTGGGTTTTAGGATGTACCTCCTGAGTGCTAGAGGTGATTTGCCTCTCCAGAGAGCCTGCAGAAGCAAAGGTGTGATAATGTGGGTGGTGCCTGGGATATGAGAGCCCAAAGTTCAGGGCCTCGCTTCACTTGATTCAAACAAGAGACTTGAAACAAAGGATGCATCTGTGCTGTGCTGTGGAGAGCCCCTGCCCAACAGGATCTACCTCACTGCCAGAAAGGGCAGGTTTCACAGCTGTGTCAATAGAAAGCTGCACCCAAACTCCTGTCCCTGCTGGGCAGCAGGGCTTGCCAAGGTAGGCACATCAAACAGGCTTGTGTTTGAGAGAAAGGTGTGCCCATGGCGGCATTTCAAACTGACATGATCTAACTTATCCTCATCAAAGTGTCTAAAAGGCAGCAAGAAGCTCCACTCTTATCTAAACATTTGTGTTTGCTATCAGCTGAGATGCCATAGGGATAGTAGGACCCCAGCTGGTGGCCCGGAAGAGCACAGGTCACCCACAGATGTGCTGCCACATCTACCCATTTCATGTGGATGAAACTTCTTTAGACACCCATGGTTAGGCAACTGTGCCAAGCCCTGACTGACTGCAAATGGTACCTTACCTGCCCAGCTCACTGACACCTGTGTGACAATTTCAAACCAATCACACCCGCCGGCTCCACAGGTACTTTGGGCCAGCCCCTTCAGGCTGCCCTTGGTACACTCTATAGCTCACTCCATCATATCAGCTAGAAATTATCTCAGTCTCCCAGGCCATTGCCCTGAACCAGCCTTTGGCAATTCTGGAGCCCCTCCACAGTTTGGGCAGAAATTCCACCTCAGAAGTGGCAGCTTGCACCTCTAGAACTTTTGTTTCAACAAAGTGACGTGTTGGAAAACTGCCATCTGCATTTTCCTGAAGATCTTTGAGAATTACACTGATTTTTTTAGACATTACTGCTCATGCTGAGATTGCTGTCAGGACCAGACCTCCATCCCTCAATTGCTCCCTTCACCATGTTGTTTTGGAAGGACACAGGAGCTGGCTAAAAGCCCAGGGTTTAGTCTTTTCAGCAGCCCCTTGGCATCTCCTGTGGGGCAGGGATGGGTGGGCAGAGATGCTGGCTGCTTCAGAGGACAGGGGCCTCCGGGAGAACCAGGAGGGGGGACAGAGCAGAGCACACAGCCAAGGGACGTGTTTGAATGAGAGCTGCTCAGAAGGAATGATGCTCATACTGGCATCCTTACTAAAACTCCTGAGGAGTTTGCATTGTCCTTTTGACTGTAACCTGAGTGTTAACGTTGTTGTCTGCTAATGAACTGTATCTTTTTTAATCTTGCTAGGTATGTAAAGCTGATCCTTGAACTGCTCCTGGATGAATAGGTTGATAAGTGGTTACTTCCTTAGCACTTTACATTCCTTGGAAACCAATTACTTTTATTTCAGAAGCTGTGAATCCTAGAAAGCCTGTCCCTAGCTCAGAAATGTAGCTGAAAGCATAAGTACTCTAAATTAGGAGCATGATCTAATTGATTAATTTTACAAAAATATGAGTTCCAATATGAAGCCTTGACTGCTTTAAAGCATGAGTGTTTCCTTTTTAACATTGCTTCTCAATAAATATTCTTTTTAATGAATTCCACTGATGTCTTGTGCATTGCTAAAATTTCACCTGACTATGCTGAGACATTTTTGCTTTTCTCCTTGAGAGGTTTACATGGGTGTTCAAGATACTTGATCATCAAGAAGGGTGATTTGGGAGGCCTGATCTAATGGACAGGGCACAAGCCTGGGACAGCAAAGATCCACGTGCTAATCTCCATTCTGTGACCTTGGGCAAATCATTTCATCTTCCTGCATTTCTCTCCTGCCTTTTATCTTTCTTTAACACTCTTAATTAAGCCAAAGTGCTACAGATAATACTGATAATAACCAATTCTTCCCTTTCATGAAATAGACATGCTCCTCTTAAAATGCCATAGAGGTTGGACTGTGGTGAATGTGTGCAATTACTTTCAGTGAAGACAGTGGCTATTGCACACAACTTCCCTGGATTCACATGAGCATCTGGATTAATTATATCCTGTCTTCAGTAATCCTCTGGAGAATGAAAATAATGAAGGGTAAATACCTTTTATTAATACAATTATGGAGTGTAATATGAAAAAAGCTGAATGCATCATACATTTCAGTAACTACTTAGTGGAGGACACAAGCAGAACAAACACCCTGCCCTCGGACATGCTCCATGCTGGGTTTCAGCTGATGGGCCTTCTGGCAGGGAGGCAGAGCTGCCAAGCTTCCCATGCCACCAGCAGAAGACACGACCTGGTAGTAAGGGATGGCCCTGTGGTACTGAGAATGTGCTCTGGGAGCTCTAGCTGGGTGCCAGGAGAGGTTGTCCCTCTCTTGCTCCGGTGCTGCAGGTGACAGGAGGACTGGGGTCCACGAAGCCTCCATGAGCAGCCACAGCAGGCTGCGTATGTTGGAGGAAAGGAGGCAACTGCCAGGCTGCTGAGCCACTATTCAGTGGCCAAGGATGTGTCTGTGAAAGTCACTCAGCCATGATTAGGAAAGTAAAACTTTCAACAGAAGATAATATCCTAGTTAAGCACTCTTAGCGCCTTAAGTAAACAGTGACATCTTTGTATTGAAAAAAAAAAAAAAAAAAGTCAGCAGGAGAAATCTAACCTGTAAAAGCCATCTGGATGCACACAGTGGAAAATGGCTCATGACAGTCTGAGTGCGAGAGGATGTGATGAAAGGTATATCTGCCTTCAAACAGATAAAGCAGATGAAATGTAAAAACTCCAGAGCCCTCCTAATGCAGCGCCAGTGTGTTTAGCTGAAGATCTCAGCAGAGGGGCACTCAAGAGCTCAGAGCCCCCAGCAATGTCAATGCAGCCGTGAATGGTCAGGGTGGTCTCTCCCGAATGCCAGCTCTCTCTCACACAGGCAGCACACAATGCACGGTTATTACTTGGGAAGAGATGCAGGAGCACTTTAAGGAGTCGCTTACGTAGAGCCTTGTTACACAGGAAAGAGGTGGAAAAAGCCAGGCCGTGTCTTTATAAAGGCTCTGGAGCAGAGGGACGGTACTGCCCCCTGTCCGGAGCCAGCGCTGCCCTGTTTTCACTCATGGAATACAATTCACTGCACTCACTTCACTAGGATGTGTGGCTGACAGTATTTTAAGGAATGGCTAGAATTTCACCCTCAAATGAATCCTTAGGACATAATAATATCTCCAGATTACAAAATCGGCTCTGTCTGCTTCTCATCCTCCTGGTAGAAAGAGAAAAATTAATGTATTTTTGCAAATTGGTGGAGAGTGTCTTTCTTTTCTCCCTCTCAGCTCATTTATTGCTAGAGCTTAAAGCCCTGCAAGGTGAGAAATACACACTTACTATCTAAAGGGGCAATTGAACAAGAGGTTAGGCTAGACAAACTCAGAGGTACTGTGAAACCTCTGGTGTCCCATGATCCTGTGAAGAAGTGCACAGTTTTGCTGTCAAATAAGTCCAACAGCTTTGTTATCCAAACACTGCTATTCCTGCATCAGCAAAGCACATCAGAAACCTAGTCCAGTCATCTCTGGGGAAAATGTGGTGTATCTCTACCAAGGAACCTGTTGTGCTGTATTTATTTTTTGGCTACGCATTAGCTGAGCAGGAATTAAAGGAAAAGGAATTAGCTTCAAACCAAATTGGTCTTAAATTCTTTATAAGGGAATCACACAGACCTTCAAAGTTATGCAGACATGTCAAGCTCCAGCTATTGCAATGCATGCAAATATTTTATACCCTGAGTACTGCACGTAGCAATGGGACTTCTGGCTTTTATTTTTTAAGAAGCACATGTTCCCCCATCACGGCATTATTATAAACCCTCCACGTCCATGTAATTTTTATTTTCCGCTCAATTAAGTAAAACGTATTCCCCAGCAAAATATTCCGAGTGTTTGTCCTGAAAACTCCTCACAGAGGCAATCACAGCCTTCTGAGATGGGGGAGGAAGGGTGTGCATGCACGGCTTCATATCCCTCTGCAGCAGCCAGGGCTGCCTGGTGTTACTCCTCAACTGTCTGCTTCCCAGTCCACGTCTGGGCATCCAGCCCCTTCCAGTCATCCCCCCTGCTCTCTGTAGCTGTTCAACATGAAATTTCCAGGTATCTCACTCTCTAAATGCTTGAGGTCGACATGACCCTCAGGGGCAAGAACCTTCCCTGCTGGGAAGGTAATGCATGTTCACACACTATCATTTTCTTCCTTTGCCTGTGCTGCTATCCTCATCAAACACACAAGCACACACACACACGCACACACACACACACACATGTGAAGCTTTTAAAAGGAAAGTCAAGAATGACTTGCTCTGCATTTCTGTCAAATAACATAAAATACCCCTGGTTTAAAAAACTATCAAAATTATTATTAAATGGAACTGCATGTGCATCAAGGAACAAATAAGGTACCCAAATAATCCTAATTCTTAACCTGCTGAGAGCCAAACCTCTCTGATTTTGTGTACAGAATGCTGAAAATATACACCACAAAACTCTAGGTCTGTTTTTGTTTACATATATACGTGAATATATATGTCTAGTCTACAGTACTAGATGTAGTGCTTCGTAGTCATGCCAACCTTTGTATTTTGCATGTAAGTACTATAATTTCATTATCTGGACCCATGAGATCTGTACATAGGAGAGCAGAGCTGGTGATAGGTCTAATGGCACAGGGTAATTCCTAGGAACAGGCCAGGTGCTTGGCAGACTGGAGCAGCAGATGAGGAGGAGGAGAAAATAGTACCTGCATCCTGGGGGATGGGTGTGAGGCTTTAAGCCACTGTCTGGCCTCATGAACAAATGCCACGAGTGCATGCTTCGTCATAACTTTTCTGAATTCTCCAGCAACCTCCACCTTTTCGATCAGAACAACCAGAGCACAGCAAACTGCACATACAGCTTCAATGAGGCTGTGTCTGAAACGTTTTTCAGAGTCAAGACAGCAGTGGCAGAGAGAACAGATCCAATACGACAGAGGAGATAAAGAAAAGGAATCTGAAGGGTAAGGGTGAGGTAGCAGCATATCAGAGACTCAGGTTCAAACCCTTGTCTTCCGTATGAATTGGGTGTCAGGTCTGCAGTCATCTGCCTCTGTGCCTGAGGCCAAATGCACCTCCTGCCTTCATTGCTAACCCCCACAAAGACATTTTGGCCATCTCCTGTGGTGACAAAGCCCTCCTGCAGTGGTGCTATAGAGTTTCTGTGACATCCTGGACAGGATTCAAAGAGATGCAAGTGGGTGCAAGCCCTGCTACAAACTGACAGGAGTAAAATTTCTGAGTCCCAATCCATCTGCTTAGGTACTTGTCCATCTACTTTAGGTACTTCAGTGAAATAGGGCTACACTGGACATGGTTAAGAGGAGTCACAGGCTCTTGGTGGATTTCATTGTGGTGCTTAGCCTCTGCTGTAATCACCTTCCACGCAGCCCCTGACAGGTTCCCTCTGGCAGATAAGACCCTTACTTGGCCTCATGGTGAATAGGAGTCTACTGTGACTGTCAGAAATACCATTACCACTGAAAAATTTGGTAAGTGCCACCTTCAGGCAAGTGCAACAGAATGTCAGTGAGTGTTTTCCACACTCAGATCTGCTTCTCAAAAATGGCATATAATGCTCAAATAACAGGCCCTAAAATATGCCACATAGTCAGAACATGTGTTTTGAACTCTGATATTTTGGAGTCACTGGGAAATAGTGAGTAACACCAGAGTAGTAAGGTAGATGTTTAAACTAACACTCGCATCAAAATAACTGTGGATTCTAGATTTGGGGATTTTCCATACCCAAATTAGTAAGGTAAAATACATGCCAGCTTCAAAGACACTTCAAAGACATCCTTGTGAGTTATATTCAATCAGTTTGTCAACAAGTTGTTCCCTGGCAAGCCACTCATAGACATGGCAGTGCTTTCAGGGTATGTCTGGAGAGAAAGGAATAGCCTCTGTCAGTAAGAACAAAGAAATATGTTGAACCTCTGTTTTGTTCCTCTGACTTCACAGAATCACAGAATATTCTGAGTTGAAAAGGACCCACAAGGATCACCAAGTCCATCTCTTAAGTGGATGGGGATCAAACATATGACCTTGGTGTTATTTCCACCATGCTCTGATCAACTGAGATAATTTCTACCCTGCTTCCTGCTGTTTTTGCTGAGCAAAAGATTTGGACCACCTGAGGGTCGCAGGCCCCATGGAGGAAAAGAGACAGAAAGATACCCCTAAATATGTGCCCAAATGCAGATCCTGATACCTATCATCAGTAAGTCATTTCCATCCAGACCCCAGAGGCCTGAAGACACACAACACAGCAAATGTGAAAGCTGCTGTCTTGCTCAGTGAAATTCATGTCTGCTGGAAAAGGAGGCCTCAAGCAGCCAGCATGAATTGCAGCAGCCCTCACGACCTGCATCAGTTCACACCAGGGAATAAAACCAAAGCATCTCGGTGTGAATCTTCCCCAAGACACGCTCCATTGCTTTTCGCCCGCCAACAAGAACTAGGACATAACTGTTTTGTTATCTGTCATTATCTGTTTTCATGTTCTCACAAGCAAATGGGTAATATTCCCTCAGCAGGTAGCACTCTGCAAGGCTGGCCCTGGGAACAGATGAGTGTATTCATTGCAGGGACCTTTGCATTGAAACTGAACCCAGTGGATCTCTGTGGCAAAGGCAGGCAAACAAACAGCAAAGGGGGCAGCGAGGTTATGCCAAACATACACTGTGCAGTTGATTTCCAGATCTGGCTCACTATCTGTATTAGCAAAGAACAAAGGAGGAGAAAGACTTAAAATATGATGCATGATAAAAATATTTCTCAGTGGGATGATTTAAAAAGTTTTCTGTTAGACGTCATCTGCTCTTTAAGCCTTGAATAATGTTTCATTTTCAGAATTTATATCGCAAATAATAACCACATTTTCTTTCTTTTAGAAGTATCTGTGCTGGTCTTCAAATAGTTGGCTACCAGTTTGACCAAACAATACTGTACTGTATTCCCAAAGAATACGTTGGGAGATCGCTCTCCCAACCAAGGCCTCAAGAAATAGGAGGATAATAACACTATGCATTGGCCCTTAGTGTTCCCCCTCCACAGACCCAGCTACTTCCCAGCACAGACTTCTTTTTTGGTGGCTGGCAAAGTTCACTCCAGCAACTTTAGCAGCATTTCCTGCTGTCCCTTTCCCACTTTCTCAAGAAAACTGGGATGGAACAAAATAGCTTTTGAGGCCAGAGTCGATTACCATCCCCAGATACTTTACATTCAACATGCCATCTGTGTTTTGTTTTCTTGTTAAGAGGGTTTTGTAACATTTTTTATTATCTACTGTAACTAGAAACAACAGCAGGAAATCATGTAGTGCAAAGCAAATATAGCGAGTGATTTGGCTTCACAATCACTGGCCATCAATCCTCCACTTGAAACCTCTCCACTGCAAGCCTTTTCCATCCTCTCTTGTACATGTACCTATGAGAGAGACAGGGTGAAAGTGTGGGGCAAAAGCATGCATATGGCAGAAGGGCAGGAGATGGTTAAAAACACTCCCCAAAAATAAGGCATAGCAGGGTTTGATGTTGCAGATATCATTTGCAAACAGCATGCAAACCAGTTATCTCATTTCTAATTTTTCTGAGAGGGACACAAACTTTTTTGCATCTTTGGTTAACCCAAGAGACTATCTGACTGTCCAATTTACTTGGTCCTGCACTCTCAGCAATTTGATTAACAGCTTCATTGATTAATAGTGATTAGTTTAACCAATGGACTTAACCTCAGAATTAATTTGTGGTCAGTAATTTAAGTGACTTGGAAAAAAAAGTAATCCTGATTGCTGTCTTGCAGCCCATTTTCCATTAAATCTTTCTTTTAATTTGTAACCTTCTGCTTTGTGTTAAAACTCACCATCTCACATAACTCCAGTTTCAGTGTCTGGATTCCTCTGTATACACTAAGTGGAGGAAAAAAGGAGGAAGGAACATGGATTAGGATGTCCTAGTGTAGGGTTATTGTAAAATTGCACTCGCTGCATGCCAGGGAATAGGAAATTTCATTTTCAAGGGCTCCCTGGGGGGCGGAGATAAACTACAAAAGTCACAACTTGTCATAATTAAACACTCATGCCCATTACACACAAAGGAAATTATGCACATTTATCTAGGTCATTGAAACATTCATATGGCAATACTATACAGAAACGTCCATTAATATCCTGTAAGAATTTAGTGAAAGTGTTCTCCCAGAAGCGATGCAAGGCTGTCTCTGATGAAGGTGCTGTAATAGCATGGAGGAGGCGGGGGAAGGGATGGGAATGGTTAATGTATTTCCAGAAGGAATGTGAAAATACTTAAATGGGTATACCCACCATTCCTTCTCTGCCAAGTAAAGCATAAATATGTTAATTGGATAAGCTTTTCATATGATTATTCAATATGGCTATCAAGCAATAGCAATGGAAGTGCTTTTAAAAGTGATAAACAGCAAGTGTTGTGGTGCTTGGAAGTCGGCTTGGTTCATCTAGTGAAATTTGATGTACTGGAAGTTGGTAGCTCTGAAAATATCTCCCACCTCTTCTCTCAGATTTGTATTTATTTTGAGTATCTATTTTCTGTGGGAATGTGTGTGTGGGTTAACAATTAAGAAAATATTTTTCTACAGATATTGCTGTAGTCATCCATATTCCCTTTATTCTTGTAATCTCCTCAATGGTAAACTGTAATAATTATGCCTGCCCTCCGTTATTTCCCAAAAGTCAAAAATATGTTTTTCCCCATTAAAAACCCAGCAAGAATGGTTAGAAACAGCCCTGATGAGTTTGGCTCTAGCATCTCCTGGGAAATTAATGGCCAGGTGTCACTAATGGCTCTCAGCTTTGTGTCAACACTCCAAGTTACTCTTAATCCCCAGGACAGGCTCTGCTCTTTATTGCTTAATTAGAACACAAACAGTTCTATGAAAATAACGCTGATGGTCTGACTCAAACTCACAAAAGAAGATAAAATGCAGGAGTTAAGGGTTAAAAAAAATCCCAGAACTAACACGCAGCCATCTGTGTAAGTAGGTTTTGTTTTATGGCAAACACTGTTAATAGAAATGACTAAATTTTTTTTTTTTCAAAATCTGATCTTTTGCAGCTAAAAGACCTGCATTCATTTGCTTTTATTCCTAGATTATGGTTTATGCTCTTTGGACCACTGCCAAGTATGTGACAACCCTCGTGTGGGAAAGTGGCATGAATTTTAAGAATGAATGAGTGGTCTTCCAAGTGTTTGTGCCAGAAGCACCTCATTCACTAGTGCTGTTTGTTTTTTACTTATATAAGATGTTTTATTCATCCAATCAAAGAAAAAAAATCTTACCATATAACCCCTGAAATCTGTGCATCTCAAAGAGTCACCAGGTAGAGGAACCCACAATTTTGGTATTCCATCAAAATATTGGGTAAAACTCTCACTCAATAGACAAGAAATCTCACTCAAATGACAAGAAATCATCTCACTCATGTTCACAAGAAATCCATAGTAAGTCATGAACCATTTTTTTAATTCAAAAGGACAGGAGTTTGTGATAACATCTGAGGTTATTTCACTTTTGTTTGCTTTCAAAATGCTTTTCAAACTATGACATGTACAATAGTTTGCTGCTTGAAGAAGTGTTCCATCTCCAGCTCTAGAGGTTGAAAGGTCTGTCTAAAGAAGGGGGTTCCTAAAAAGCCAAATCAGTTTAACCATGAGAGTTTATTCTTCTAGATTCAAACTTTATTGTCGGAATGATCTAAGGATCATTTTTATGAATATGTATAGCTTTTATTTTCCGTATGGATAAAGAAATCCAAATTAAGCCCCGTGCTCTGTTTAAAATATGTGGCTTGCAATGTTTGTCTGACTGTAGAAGAAATTTCCAGACCTGAGCTAGTAAGACCCATGTCTGGATGTAGATTCAAACACATGATTTTGCTTAAGACACTTTGTTCCAGCTGCCAAAGAAAGAATTTTTATTCTTTAGCTATTTGTGAATCTGGATATACACCAGATACAGTCCTACAGTAAAGCAGGAACACGACCTTTAGACTTTTACAGAAAACCAAGGCTAGAACGCAATTCAAATGATTGTTTTACAATGCATTAAGAAAACCCTTTCTCTTCCAAATTAGCACATAATTCTAGACTAAGTCCCACTTCCTTCAAGAGGATATTAGTGAAAATAAGCTATTATTTTATCAGTTTTCATTGGTGTCTGTCCCTCAGAAAAATAGGAAAAGCAGTGATGCAGCCATCAGTGTTTTGAATGCATTTGGAATATGTGGCATACCTATTAGCAGTGCTATTATCCCTGTCGGCAGCACTGCTGTGCTTCTGCTAAGCTGCCTCGGAAGGCTCACATACATACAATGCATCCTGTTTCTTCTGACAAAAAAAATCACTTAAGCTGACTTCTGCTAATCCCCCTGGCCACACAGAGTGGGCTCAGTCAGGCTGAGGAGCCAATTTATAATCAGATCTATAGTACCTCTTCCAAGATAGAAATTTAGCTTCACATTTGGAAAAGGTGAGAAGGGGGAGAAAATGTTGGAAGGTTTTCACAGCTATCCCAGTAACAAAATCTGTATGAGCTCCATTTTGGAAATCACTGTAATAGCACAGAACATCTACTGAGCAATATTAGTTACTCTGTTTTTTCTGTCTGTGTGTGTAACACACAAGTACAAGTTTTAACAGTGCAAATGCACTACAGACTTATGACTTTGTACATTCAAATTAAGCACTTTTGAGAGATGTGTTGCTTCATTTCTTTCAGCCATTACTAGTTTTAGCCTTTTTTAGCATAAGATGTAAATTTTGTATATTGTGAAATACACCACACACTTGCACTATAAATTATTTCTCTAGGGTTTCCCTGGGGTAGAAAGGTTGATTTTAAGCAGATTATCTGTCCAAATGGGGCTGTGTGCATTTGTCACTTGAGTGTTCAATTAACTGAAAACTCTTAATTGCCTGTAGGACCTGAAACTTTTGTTCAGCTTAGCCTGTTTGGCTACACTTCATATGCTGGCAAACAATTACTTTTTTGCACACATAGTACTGTGTGAGGAAAATTTTCTCAAGTGAAAGGAAAAAAGTTAGGGCCCTCATTCTATGCACTGTATTGCCAATATTTGCTAAGCATGATGTGTTAGGTGTTGAACTTGCAGTACATCTCCAAGGCAAAATGAAGCTATGGATGTAAAGTGCCTTGATCTACGTATGCCTCATTGAATCTGCTTACCCTGGGTAACAGGAGAAAAGAAAGGATGGTGTACAGGAATCAGGACAGCCCAGCAACCCAAGTGCCCTTCCAAGACTCATTAGGAGGCCTGAATCCTCTGCACTGCATCTCTGCTATCTTGTACATTTTGATAAGCACACCTTCATCTTGTTATAGAAACAAGCTCCTAGAAATTGAGAGTCTCTAAGAAATTTGTTTCTCCCCTAAGAGATGGAAAAGGCCACTGCCTTCTTCTTGCCTTTCTTTTAAATTGGTGGATGGATGGATGGATGGATGGATGGATGGATGGATGGATGGATGGATGGATGGATGGATGGATGGTATTTTCTGGAGGAAATGTGACAGAAGTAAGTCTTCAGGAAGGAAAGCATCAAAACAGGTAAGAAGTAAGAGCATAGTAGCCACCTGCAGGCAAGTTGCACCACATTCCAAGGGCCAAAGACACAAAAGCTGTGGGGTGACAACAAGGCAACTGCATTGGGATGCACCTGCAGGGTAGAGGCCACAAATGGGTAACATAACTCAGAAATACAACACAGAGCAAAGTGCAGAACTGTGCTCAAAACTGAGTGTAAGGTAACTCCAGCTGAGACGAGTCAAGAGAGAGTGGCCAGGGCTGAGGAAATGAGCAAAGAGGACAAGCTTCACCACAGCATTCTTCCCAGACTGGAAGGTGCAGTGCTCAAGGCAGCTGCGTCTGGGATGGCCCTGGGATGAGGCAGCAGCACTTCAGCACAGATCTGTGGAGTGCTGAAGAAGTAACTCCTGTGTGTCTGCTTTTCAATAGCATTCCCCGAGAGTTAATGTGCAGTTACAACACATGCACTTACACATTTTCATACAGCCATTGGTTGTTTAAGTTACATCTGCATAAAATGAGTGTTCAAAATACTGAGCGGCTGTGTAACCAAGAGTTGAACAGACCTAAACACTTCATGAAATACTAACAAAATAGCTATAAATCTCAAGCTTAAAATGCCCTGCTCAATATACTCAGAATATTTAATCTTACTTTTTCCTCAGGATACACATCATTAACTGCTAATCAACTCAAGCTTCAGAAATCCCTGAGCACTCTCCTCAGTTTTCAAAAATGCAGGCACGAAACAAAGTACTTTTTATCCCACCCTCAGCAAGGGTAACGGGTCCCAGAGGTGTCCAGGTGCAGGCGACATCAATGTGCTGCACACCATAGCACGCTGTGCTGGACACACTTTGCCTGTGTTTTATAGAACTGACACAAAACCCTTCAGGGTGACTAACAAAACTGCTCCATGGCACATGGTGTTGCCCTGCAGTCAGGCAGTGCCTGAGAAGCTGAAGCTAGCAGAACTTGCCTGCTCCCAGTAAGTCTGGGCAGGCAGGGGCAGTCTCAGTGGGGCTGGGTGGGAGGGAGGTTGGTGGACGGCTTGCTTTGCTGAGTGAGCTGAGTGGTGGCATCAGGCACAGAGCACATCCCTGTTGCTGGAAGCCTTTATTTCCCTGTAGGAATCCAACCTGGGAATGGTCACCCTTTGTGTGCAGGGGCTGAGTTCAAGCACACCCTCTGCAGTGCCCTTGTTTGTAAGGGACGGGCTGCTATTTAATTAGCCTGGCGGGATATGCTGTGCATTTCAACAGAATGAGAGAATGCTGCTTTGTTAAAATGCCTGCTTGCAGGTGCTAACAGGAGTAATTGGTGATTCCCCACAGCATAACGTTTCTGCTGGGGAATTTCTGCCCCAGATCCCAGAGCCTCTCACATCCCTGAATAAGTGCACTGCACCCTTGGTTCTGTAGGCTTTTGCTTCAGAGCCTTCTCCCCATCTCTGCAAATTGTTTGGGATATTTATACAGAACGAACACAGAAACCAGGTTGCCTTCATTTGGGTTCATATTGTGGGCCAGTGAGCTTGGCCACTTCCTTCTGCTTCATCCTCTTTCCCCTGCCTTTTCTTCTCTGCCTTTTCATTCCACAGCTATTATTGCAGGGGGCTGCTGATTAAGGTGAAGGCTCAGAAATCCAAATACAGCAGAGTTTACTCCACCAGGTGCAAGGAGGCCTGCACTGTGTTGGAGATAGGTAGGCATAGGATAGCTATGCAGGACGAGCACATGCAGGGACACTTGTGCTGGACTAACACCAGGCCCAGAATCAAGCCTGAAGGAATTGCTTTTCCACTGACCCCACATTAAAAAATTCTGCTCACTGGGCTCAGCTGCCTGGGCAGTATGTGGGTCTGAGGTGGCACTGGTCAGTCTGCACCTCAAATACTGTGTTTGGTTTTGTTTTTCTTGGCTCAAGAAAGGCACTGAGGAGCTGGAGTGTGTCCAGAGAAGCTGATGAAGGATCTGGAGCACAAGTCTTATGTGGACCAGCTGAGGGAACTGGGGTTGTTGGGCCTGGAGAAAAAGAGGCTCAGGGCAGACATTATTTGCTACAACTACCTAAAAGGAGGTTGTAGCAAGGTGAGGGTCAGTCATTTCTTCAATGTAACAAGTGACAGGGGGAGAGGAAATGGCCTCAAGGTGCACATGGGGAAGTTTAAGTTAGATATTAGGGAACATTTCTTCACTGAAAGAGTGAACAGGCATTGGAATGGGCCTGGAAGTGTTCAAAAGGTATGTGGATGTGGCATTTGGGGACATGGTTTAATGGTGGACTTGACAGTGTTAGTGACAGGGTTTATGGTTGGACATGGTGGTCCTAGAGGTCTTTTCCAACCTGATTCTATGATGAATAATAAACCTGTGCTTCATCACATGAATGGACAAGCTCAGACTTCCATGATCTCAGATATCTCTCTGCCAGACTAACAGTCAAGGTAGGTGTCCCTCCTCATCCCCACCCTCTGCCCATCATTCTGCTGGAGGGGTCTCCAATTGCTGGTGTCCCAGCTGGTACAGCCATTTTCCAAATCCATAAGGAGGGTGATAGTGCACTGCTAGGGGCACCTGCTCTGCCAGCAGCCCCTGGCCTCCAGGCCAAGAATGATACAACATCTTCTGCCCCCCCTGCTCTGGGCTGGGCCTGTCTGCAGCAAAATGACTGAATCCACACTATGTGATACACTGAACTGTTCACCACAATGTCCACATGGCTATGGGCTCAAATGAAGGAGCTAGGCTACTGACCCAGACATCTCTGCACAAAATACTTCCCTGGTAATGGCTGCCATGTTGCCCACTGTGGAACGGGGAGCAAGTTTTGACGTAAGTTGGACCAAAAAAAATTAATGACCTGGATGATTAGTACTTGAACTGAACCTTCATCTGAAGAAGGAAGGCGTGGAGGACTCTGGAGGGCTGTGCTAGTTCTGCTGAAGAGAGCTGCCTGGTGTGTAGCTTGTTTCTGTGTTGGTCTGAGCCTCCTCGCTGCAGGCTAGAGGACGTTACCATAGCTGGCTTTTATTTTTCCATTCTAGAGGGACCTTTTAATGAGAAGGCTTTGCCTCACAGATGTCCCCCTCCTCTGAGTCAGTCTGGTGTAAGAGAAATAAGGATATGGCCCAGAGGGACTAATCATATAAATAAGATTTTAGGATTCGACTCAAGCAATAAATGAAAGACTAGCAATTTGGTATTATGAAACCCCAGCTGCATGAACTCTCAACTTCAGCCTAGTGCCTGTGCCAGCTTCCAGCTGGCTATCAGAAATCATTTTCACTTCAGTGAGACCAATGTTGAAATGTCCCCTTTATCCTTTTCCAAACCATGCCCACACATTCTAGCTGTATTTATTTTTACAACAATTTGAGCAGAAAAGGTGGCCTGACATCACTCTAGGAGTAGTGCAGCATTCGTTTGAATGCTTCAAGACTGACGCCCGTCCTCCTTTCCACCCCACCAGGCTCAGAGTTCTGCCACGGCCTGTCCCCTCAGCCGTGACCTGCTCAGGCATGCTGCATGGGGCATGGAGCCCAAATCATGAACAAAAAGTGAAAACAGGAGGGAGGGAAAAAAAAAAGAAAAAAAGCAGCTTATTTCACAGGTTTTCACCACAAGTTTTGCCAAGGTTTGCGAGATATGGGTCTGGCTGGGCCTTCTCACCTTTGAGTGTGTTGCAGCTCATTCATCAGGAGCAGCTGGCAGGAGGCCAGGGGTGGCTTTTGCTGAGTGGCGTTGGCTCGCGTTCACCGGCTGGCCTGGGCTTTCCGGAGAGGGGGAATGAAATTCTCCACCACCCCGTCCTGCGAGCTCTGATCACGACATTTCAGCTTTCCTGCTGAGTGTGGCTTGAAGCAAGGAAGGTGGTGCAGGCACCACCCTGCCGTGGCTCCATACCCCAGGCAAGTGCTGCTGGAAAGAGGTTTTTGTGGAAATTTCTGGGTGACAGCAGCTGCAGGACAGCTGCTCTGGAGGCGGCTGTATTTTGTGTGGAAACCATATCTCTGTAGGGGTGTGTGGGGTGAAGCCTTGGGGAAGCCCTTCAGGGTGGGCAACTCCTATGGCCACTGAGGGTGGCTGCCCCTACACTGGGGCCCACTGTCACCACTGTTGGTCCTGTTGTAATTAATAATAATTTAATGTGGCCTTTGGTGACCTGGGGGAGGCACTGCCATTAACAGGATGTGGGGAGATGTTGGTGGCCAGGGGATAGGGGGAGGCTGGCCCTGCAGACCCCCTCACATGGCATCAGGCAAGACAGGGCTTCTGAGGGGCGCAGGGTCATAGGAACCTGCTGCTGGCTTTATTTTTAAACAAAACCCCAAATCCCTAATTTCTGGTGGGGGAGGTTCAATGCTGAAGGGGGAGGCTGTGGGTACTCTTGGGGGGAACCACCAGGTTGGGTGGGTGTGAGCTGTCCCCCTCAGAGGGACAGAGGTCCAGACCAAGGTCAGTTTGGTGTGCAGAGGGACAGGAAGGACATGACAGAGATCATCAACCCAGCCTGTTTGTGGACTGAAGCTCTCCAGGGAGGATCTGGCTGAGTGTGCAGTACCTATGGTGTGTCAGGGTGTTGTGGGCATACAAGTTTTCTGCAAGCCTGATTCATTTCTGTCACTGGGAAATGAGGCACAAGAAATCTTTAGTCACTTTTAAGGATTTTGACAATCATACATAGAAATAGATCAATGCCAGCATATCCTCAACTGCCAGCTCTTTTCTTAAGAGCTAGATCACCAAGAGCTGGGTTTTTCAGGTTGTTCTAGTTGGTCCAACCTTTCCTTCTTTTTAATGCCTTC
>VZRH01007808.1:131568-177056 GCA_013397555.1 Urocynchramus pylzowi
TCCCTCCCTCCCTCCCTCATTTTTTCACTTCTTTTCCTTTTCCTTCTTTCCTCGCTCCTTTATGTCTCTTTCGCCCTTGATTTCTCTCCTACTCCCCCCATCTTTACTTGTTGGATTTGTTTGTTTGTTTGTTTGTTTGGTTTAGTTTGGTTTGGTTTGGGGTTTTTTTTTGTTTTGTTTTTTTCTTTGGTCAAAATAAGCAGGATTTCCTTCAGAGACTGTACAGAACTGCAATTCTATTTGCAAGCCAGAAGTGTGATACACTCACAAAGTTGCCTGTGAACACTCGTATCATTGCTGGTCTTCTTCCAATGGTTATAAAAAATCCTTCAGATAAATGTGCTTTTTAATGAAGCAACAAACCTCTCCCAAACCACCCTGACAATAATTCAGCCTCTTACTTTTGACATGCTATCACTGCTGTGCACAGAAACACAAACATTTGCTGCTTATGGATGCGTGGGGACAGCAGCACAGTGGCAATGGCTGCCTGGCCATGCCACCTGCAGGGCTTTCTGTTCTGCTGCTCAGGTTGGCCTGGCTCTGTAGTAAAGCTGCCAGCAGCTCTCCTGCCAGCTGCAGCACAGCCCGCTCCCAAAGCTGTGCTGCAGCTCGTCCTTGAGCACTGTGACAGCTTCCCCAAAATCTATCAATGGATCAAGGGTGTTTTAGGCTTGGTATTGCTTCTGCCAAGGAGAGCAATCAGCTCTCTGTTTCCCAGAACTCAGAACAGGTTCTCCTTTGCCTCACTATCCATAACACCATTAGCCACAAAGCAGTGTCTTGCTAATAACTGGCTTTTGCTTATTAGTATGAAATTATTACTCTGTGCCATATGCTATCTATAGTCCTCTTCCAAAAATGTGCTAGGGACTCCATTAGTGGCATCCACTGCTTACTGGGATCACAAGAAGCACACAGTGCTTGAAATGTTGCCATTCACATGGGCACAACACATTAGAATTCAGAACTTCAAAACACATAAAGAAACAACAGAGGAGAAAGAATACTCCCTTTGTGCTTTAACATTCACTTCTTTATTGACAAATGCAAAGTCTTCCACAGTGAGATGCCCTGAAAAGGCACAGCTACCAAACCAAGGGCACTAACACTAAATAAGAATTTCCCCTACACTTTTTTGCCTCTGACTAAGCCCAGCTAAAATCTGTAAAGAAGGATAACCAAAAGCAAAGCTGTAACCATTGGGGTACTGTCAGAGTCAATCTCTACTGGGCTATAAGGAGCAGAAAGAGATTACATGAGTCCATGCCAGGAAATTTAAAGGGTCAGTAGTTGAAAGTTGTGACTTGAAGAGAGACTCAACAAGCAGCCAGGGAATAGTGAAAACTGGGAAGTTTCTTCCTCTTGTGGAGGAGAGCAGAGCCAGGCTGATTTTACACCAAAGCCCCTGCTTAAAAACAAGAAACAGATTAATTCCACCACAACAGTGTATGGACAGGCTCTTATCTGCCCTATTTTTTGCTGGCAGATCTCCAGGAGGAAATTATTGTGGGGATTTTTGATGCTATCTGGCATCTATACGAGTTCAAGTATATGGAAAAAGCTAAAGCAGTGCAACCAATAAATTGGGAACCAATGCAGGACAAGTCCTGTATAAACCAGGTGGGAGACTAGGAGGAGAATTTGGGTGGCAGACTAAAGTAGCATATGCACTTGTTTTTAAGGTGTATGCTCAAAAGCAGACAGATATACAAACACATTTATGAAAAAGGCACAGTGAAAAAACTTTATGCATAGGCTAGTGAAGGTTAGGAGGATGTGCCACACACACACAAACACACATCCCCCTCCTCCCAGGGGAGAGTTTCCTGTACTCTAAGCCCTGCTGAGGTGGACACACACTTCCTGAATGTCTCCCATGCTCAGCACATACGTCCCCATGGTTGGCACACTCCTTTGGACACCGTGCTTCCTTTGCAAACTTCTGTCCACTCAGGGACAAGTATCGTTTTCTGGTGGACAAGTGAAGGAGCCCCTGGTCTTTGAGCTTCTCTCAACCTTTCTGCACAGCTCACACAGCTCATGGGTCTGCCTCACTCCATGGTAGAGCTCCACTGCCCAGCCTGCATTGGCTGGCTGGTAAGCTTTGGCTAGAGCAGAGCAACTTGACAGATGCTTAACTGCTAACAGAGCCAGACTGGACATTTTGGGAGCTAAGTAGGCATGGAGAAATTTGGAATATGTCTAATTTCTCCCAAATGACTTGCCTACCACCTCCTTATTCCCTTATTCCCAGAGACTACAGGGCTGCTGATGAATGGCCAAAACCCTTCCAAGAACTCCACCATGCTGAAAGAAAATCATGTTGCTAAGAAGCATTAATGTAGTCAGAGTGGGGGTCAGAAGAGGGGCTCTGTTTTTTACTCATTATCAAGAATATGGCAGGGGATTTTCAAGGGCATTTTGTGCCTGGGGTGGCATGCTGTGTCAGCCTTCAGTACACACTGCAGTGGCAGATTGTTTGCTGTGAGGGAGTTCTGCAGGCTCATCACTGTGTTACTTCTCATACCTTCTACCATCCCACACACACACACACTGAGGAGTACCAGTATCTAGCTTAATCAAACAGCCAGGCATCTAGTAAGAGCCTTGGTTCCCTCCCTAAATGGTGAACAGAAGGTGAGTCAGATCCCCTCAAAGGGATATTCACCAAGGAGTTGCTTTCTCTCTTTCTGGTAATAATAGAGGCTATTAAATATAAATAACCAGCTCTAGTGCCCAGCTTTCAGATGACTGAAATGGTCAAGCAGGGTGAATTCCCCACACAATAGATAATATTTGTATATTCATTTTCTTGCTTTGCATAAAAATCTGTATCTATTATAGTGGGGGCATGTGAAAACACACACACACAGAGAAGAGGAATGGGTTTATTGTGCAAGGCTAAAGCATCTCAAGCCTTTTTCCTCCACATAGTGCTGGCCAAGGCACTCATCAGGCATCAAGAGGCTGTGACCACTTTGTACTGAGGTGCAGACTTGGCCATGGAGGCTGGACTGTTTTCCTGATCTGCCTGAAATTAGCTCAGTGCCTACTACAGAGACTGTAGCATTCTTATTTGAAGTATTTTCTTTCTTCTTATGTCTTGGTTTTGCGATAAATCAAATTATTTGGCTGTTATCTCAATCCTTCAACATTAAACAATTCATTTTAGTGTTAGGCTTTTATGATCAATAGAAAACTCTTAATCAGAGCTGCCAGCAGTGCTCCTTTTATTTAAGGCTCATGAAGATTAATGAAAATGTACATGATCTCAGTTGTGCTAATTTTTGCTAGCTGTGGCAGGTACTCCCAACAGCCTGTGAGAGTGACCAGCTCCGATCCCCTGCATGCATCATCATGGACATGCTGACTGATCCCCACAGCAGGGATGCATTCCCAGCTCCACACCCACTTACCACATGAATGCCATCACCCACTGAGGACCATGGCTGTAGGACTCTAAGTGAATCCAGGATCTGGCCCTGAGGGAACAAACATTACTGAGGATAACTCAATAAACAAAAAAAGGAAGCCCGGGCTGGCAACCGAAGCCCGGGATGAGTTGGCACATCTGGTGAACAGAGTGGGAGTAAAAAAGGAATTAAAAAAATGTTTTAATTGGATTTATTCATATATTCCCATGGAAGCCTGGAAGTGTGGGATGCCACGTGAAAAAAAGCACATTGTGTGAGCCCATTTCTTCCAGCTTGTGGCAAGCAGCACTACTAATATTAACAAATAGAGGGTTCACTCACTGTCACCCAAAATAGCAATAACCAAGCAGCTCAGAAGAGATTCATACCTCTTCACTGGATTCTTTTAAGTGAAAATACCAATTCAAATTTCAGGTGTTTCTTACTGTTTTGGGAAGTAATTTGGTGAGGTTGCAACCAAGGACAGAGCAAAGATGACATTACCACTGAGTGGAGATGATAAGCAGGGCTGGTCCTGAGAAGGAGAAACCCAGGGTGGGTCAGACCACAAGTTCACATACATCTACTGCAGCTCAACTCAACTCCTGTTGGTGTGTGATGAATGTTGTTAAAATCCATTCTGGAGAGATCAAAAAAAATAACCTCAAGAAGCCAGTGAAGTTTTGGGGGGAAAAGCATATTTGCAGCTAATGTGTATGTCAGTACACTCAAGACTCTTGAGGCATTATCAGGTTATCAAGTTAAATCTGTGCACTTTGGTATGCCAGTACATGGTATTATGTACTGCTGCTGTATTTCCAAGGATGAAGACACTGATATCCATAGGTATGAGTCCATCACCTCTGTGGAATTTCAGCCTCATTTAAAAAATTTGAATTTAAAAGACAAAGACACAACACCAGTAAATAGAAAAACATTCTGGTTTCCATTTAGAAATCATCATCATCATCATCATCATCATCATCATCAATCATCACCTAAAAAACATATAAGAAATAGAGAAAAATGATGAGGCAAAAGTTTTAGGAGTAAATGGCTGGGTAGTTACAGGGCATGAACAGATGCTATGTGGTCATTCAATGAAATTACCACATAGGCTGATCTGAAAAACTGTCAGGTCTTGAAGAAAAAAAGCTTCTGAAGGCAGCAACACTATGTCTGGTTTGTGAGAGGAAAGATGGGACTGTACAATAGATAATGCCAACAACAATTTGTGTATTTTTGTTTGTGCCAAGGAAAACTCACTTATTTAGTTTATTCTCTCCACTGACTTCATACAACAAAGAGAAAACATCTCACTAGTAATTCATAAGGAAGATATTTTCATCAGGAAAGGTGATGATCAAATATGCAAGTGGAAGCATAAATGGTATCCATGAATCCCCACCCCTTCTGAAAAAGAGAAATAGTCTAATGTGTATAAAGGGTGCCTTGCAATAAAGTTGTTAAAGCAAAGAGAAAGAAAATTTATTCTCTTTTTTGAAACAACTGGGCCACTGACTCATTGTGTGGGTAAGACTTAGGACTTCTTTGCATCTCATTCACTCCAGCAATTCAACTGGATGAAAGCAGAATGGATGGCAGCATGCTCCAATATTCAATATGCTGCAGATGCTGCTGCTAAAAGAAGCATTCCTGGCTAAATAAGCTCACAATGCAAACCCAAGGAAACCAGAGATAGCTGCAGGCACCAGAGCAAACACCAGTGTTTGTGTCTTCTCTTGAAGCCTTTGTGCTGTTGTAGATCTTAATGATCACTCAAGCTTATAGCTCAAAGTACAGTGGATTGGATTAGATGAAAATTAAAATTGCTTCTATCCTGTTTTTCAGGTAATCTTTATAATAAATTCAATATATATGTAGGTAAAACAATATGAAACTCTTATTTGTTTACTTCACATTTAGCCCCAGCATGTTTTGATGTATACATAGCCAAACCTGTAAACATGCTGCTGCCTAGAATGGTTGTGAAGTGGTTAAGCAAGAGACAAACCTATTTTTAAAATATTTATACATTAAACCTTATAAATTATTCCCATTGCAAAATAATTCTGCAAACTGGAATCATTTAAAGACTGTGTGTGACATATTTTAAAGTAAATCCCTCTTCATGGAAAAATATCCTATCAAATAATAAATATTCAGTGCACAAAGCTGAGGCACACAGTAGACAGAAATATAGGTTAAAATCTGGCTTTGGGACCCGGTTCAGCACAACCTTTAATTGTATGTAGGTACTTAGATCCTAATGCAGCAGAGCACTAATGCACAGATTTAATTGCCATGATGAATGAAGGCCTAAATAGGAATGGGATTACACGTTTTTAGCATTCTTAGTGTTCTTCCTGCTCAGCAGATGTTTAATGCTTAATGTTTTACTGAGCTGGATCTAGGCTAAATTTATTAACAGAAAGATTTGAAATTTCTTCAGGAAATTTCAAGCACCTTCCTGAGGAAAGTGAGAGCTTTTTATTTTTTTGAAAACACTGTAAATCCCGGAGATACTCTGGACTGTGGCTGAAAACCAAACTGTTCTACTGGGTTTTGATAATGCTTGTGAGGCCAGCCTGCATTGGAGCACATGGAATCACCTCCTCAGTGTCTTACCAGAATGAATTAAGCATCCAGGGAGTGTGTACCAACATCACAAACTTGTATATTCTTCTCCCAGGACCAGCTTTCATGAACAACCACAGTGAGTGAAAGGAAGGACAGGCTATGCACTTATCTTATTAGTTTTCAGCAGGCAGGGCAGAATAATTAGCATTGCCCTTCTGCTGTACATGCAGGAGGGAAAATGTAGGCAATGCTTGTGCAGAAAACAATAGAGCACAGACACCATGGTTACTGTATGCAGTTCTGGTCAGCCTCTACCAGAAGGGATATAGAGGAAGCAGAGAGGGTAGAGAGAAGGATGAAGGAGTTGACCAGAAGCACAGGAGCTCCTACATTTGAAGAGGGAATAAGAAAACCAAGATGCTGTACCCTTACAGCAGTAGCAGAGATGATAGGGGCAGTTTGTGACTGAGGGCAATATAATCACAGCTGGCATGGGGAAGGTGGCCAGGGAGCAAATTTTGTTCTCTTGCCACAAGAGTTCAGAGGCACTCCATGAAACAAAGAGGCAGCAGATTTGAAAACTAACACAAGAAGAAGGTGGTTTCATACTGTGCATAATTACAGCTGTGCAACTCATTGCCATAAATGGCTCAAAGCAACTAAAAAGGGGACTAGAAAAGTTCCCGAGGGAAGGCCTATCGTGATATATGAAATTGAATTACAAACACAACCTCTGGCTTGGCAAGTCTTGCAGTAGGAGGAGGCAGAAAACGTGGGTAAGGAGAAGGGTGATGCTACACCAGCCTTTTTTTCCATACTCTTTCTAGGTGTCTGTTTCTGGCAGTTCTTGAACTTAATAAGACTTTGGTCTGATAGATTATTTCAGGGACTTATGTTCTTATGCACCTCTTAAGTAAAAAAGGATCCCACCTGCACTCCCCCATTGTGGAACCCTGGAAAACTGCCCCAAGAAATGGCAAGAGATGGGATTAATCCCCACAATCTTCTCTCCTTTAATAAAGCTACTCTTAAACAAAATTCTGTCTGATTCCTCAGACAACAATGTTTCCCCCCTGACGGGGTCTTCTCTGCTGGAGATGACCCCAGTTGTTGGTGGAAGCCGCTTTTCCCAACCCAGCTGTCCAAGAAGGAGTCAGGAGTCTTCTGCTCGTGTTCTCAGTGATGTTTATTGTCTCTTATCTAAAATATTTTCTGTCTGACCCGCTGAGCTCTGGCCAGCAGGTCAGTCCAAGGTGCACTGCCTCCCACGGGGCTGGTGCTATCTTTTATGCTATGAACTACATATTAGATATTTACAATTGTGTACCAATCCCTAACACCTGTGTTAGACAGTGACTTTCTACTCTGAACCAATCTAAAAATGCCAGCATCACCTAAAAGACGGATGTTAGGAAGAAGAAGGAAGAAGGATCGGGCACGCCCCAATCCCTCCATCTTAGGGTTTTAAACCCCCCTGTACCAAATCCCAAATTTTCTCCTTTCACCCTCTCACTACTGCTACTGTGCTGTCTAAACTTTTGTGACTTGTGATTCCTCATATAAGGTTGGTAATTTGTCCCATGGGCTGAAATCAAAGCCCTGAGTGTTTTTGGCTTCCTGCCAGGGCTGCCCAGACCCCTGTCCGGGGTTTGGGGCACGGAGAGGAATGTCTTGGATTCCAACACTCCCCAGGAAAAAAACCATTACTGTGTGCTCTGTGGCTTCATTGTCTTGACTTAAGATAGAGGAATAAGACAAGGTGTGCCAACTCATTGCTGGTTTGATGGAAAAACTGAGTTTTCACAGACCGAGAGCAACTCAGTTGGCATGTTGTAGTCACTAACTATGGTGACTTGAACGGGGAAAATGGTGTTGCTGACAGAGGGTCCAAGTGTCAGTCCACAGAGGACACAACAGGTCTTCTGCATACCTTTTCATACACAGTCAGGTCCTAGAAGGACATTACCATTGTAGATACTTTCCACTCTTTTTTCTCAGAAAAGCCACTATCTGCCTCACTATCTGGAGATTTTTTCCTTGCCTCCAAAGCATAGTATTTTGGTGTGCACTGAGGGACATTTTTTTAAAGTTGCAGCAGCAAGAGCAACCCAACTATTTGGGCCAGTGCAACCAAGAAATACAGATTTGAAACAGGAAAGCATTATTGTGAAATCAGCAATTAAACTTTTGCCCAGGTATCAGTGCATTAATTTGGAGGTGAGAGATACGGCTTCAAGTTTTAAGTCTAGGCAGAACTGGGATGGGTGAAGCATGATGGTGGGAATGCCTTACTGGTGCATTGATTTATTTGCATAGTGCACTAACATCTGATCTGACATTCCTGTTCCAGCTTGGTTTCCTCCTCCTGCAACTGCTTCATTACCCCCTCCCCTCATTGGAGAGATGGGTATTTTGTGCTCTCATGACCTGCTAAAGGACAGGACATGTGTCATCACAACTGTGCAGATTTTGCCTCTTCGCTTTGCTCATCTCTGCCCCAAAGGAATGTTGCACCAGGAGCTGTTGACATTAAATCCGAATGCATTTTGCTGACTGTTGCAGAGTGCATGGGTGGCTGAAGCAGGCTCATAACTGCAATTTTCAAGAACAAGCTTACAGGAACCCTTCTTTTCATCAAGAAAGGTGACTGCATATCCTGCATTGCATTCAAGCACATCGCAGGTGATTTACTATGGCAGCACCCAGGGACCACATTTTCAAGAGCATGGAGAGTGAGACTTTTCACTTTCACAGGAATTGAGCAGGAGGGGAGGCAGGTCCCTGGGCATTTTGCCCCCTGAAAGCCCAAGCCAGGGCTTTGTCCTTGCCTAAACCATGTTCTCTGGCAGCGCAGTGGCAGAGGTGTCTCCAGCACATCAGTTTCTGGCCCTGCTATTGTCATGTGTCTTACCCCCACTGCTGGGAACATCTGCTTTTCCCCAAGACCAGTGCTTGTGTAGTCCTGCCTGTGCTGCCATGAGAAAATCCATTTAAATCCCCTAAACGAATAGCACAGGAGCTCACTGCAAAGACAGCAGTGTTCATTACATTAACAGGGCTTGATAAGAGAAAAGAAAGATGATGAAACATATTTTGATGGATTTCTGTGTCTCTATCTGTGAGGGCAGCAACAAAATTTTTCCATGCTGTGGGGCTTGTACTCCTTGGGCTGTGACATTCCCAGATGATGCCACTTGTAATAGTGAAGAAGGGCCCTAACTTTGCTGGTGGGCCTGAAGGGAAAGTTGTGTTTCAGGCAGGATTATGGCAGGCAACCCAGCTTGAGGAACACATGGTAAGGCTCTCAAGCTCATGACACTGTGTTTAACACTCTGCATTCTTTCTCAGCTTTTCCCTTCACTTTAACAGGAGATATTTTCTGTCCAAATTTCATCGCTGAAGAGAGGCATAACAGATGAGAAAATGATGTAGTGGTCTTGAGCTGAAATAAAGCACAAATGGCCTAGAAACCAATTAAAAAATGGCAAAGAGGGGCCTCCCTCTTCTGTTTCAAATCAGCACACACCAGCAGTGCTGTGAAAAAACAGCAATCTGAGGGTCAGCAGGAGAGAAAGAGGAAACCCTTCCTATCCACAGATCTGGGGGTGATAAGGAATCAGCTTATTAGTATTCCTCCATGGACACACGTTATCAAGCAGACAGGCACTGCAGGGCTGGGGGGCTGGTGTGATCATGAGCTCTGGGAGAGCCTGTCATGAGCATGCAAGTGGGAGCAAGGAAGGAGCATGCATCAGCTCCTGGCTCAAAAGCTGTTTCCAGGGGATGGAGAATCTGCCTGAGTCAGGCACAAGCTGCACAGCTACCAGGAGAGGCAAACAGAGAGCAAAACTTGCTGGAAGGCAGAATTTTGAAGAGTCAGGCTGCAATTTTAGCAGTGCTTTCTGCTCAACAGGGCAAGCCCACCTCCACTTCAGCCCTGGATGGCAACATTTATAAGCATGGCATGGGAAGGGGAAGGTCCCTGAAAAGTCTGTGCTGCACAGTGGTATTGGTACTGGAGGTACCATGGTGGCAGTGGGCTTCTCCCTGTGAGACCTCCACATGTCCCTGTTGGCACTTGGACATCTCTCCCTGTGTGTCTGTGGTCACATCCCTCCCCTGATGACTTGCCATGAGGTCATGGGCAGGCTCCATTACCTCTCTGGGCCCTGAAGAGCTTCCCAGCTGAGTTTAGCATGGCCATTGCCATCCACCAGCAGATATTATGACTTACTTATGGGTTGGGAGTTGGATTATCACAACAAAGGTCTTCAGGCTGAGAGGCTTACGTGCTGCCATTGGCCTTTTGCTCTCAAAGGCAAGGGATCTAAATCCCTTTAAATAGAGAAGGTAGTTGCCTTCTGGAGGTCTGCTTTTATGGTTGGCAATAGCAGTAAATAGGCATGTAAGGTCTCCAGCCCAGTATCTGCAGTATTTTTGACCACAGAAGGTCAGGGAGGCATTAAAATTGACAAATGTTTTTCTTCTTCAAAGCATTCACTTAACATGAGCACAACATACACACCCAGACACTTTAGAACAACACACCTCCTCCAGACACTTTAGAAGGAGTACACAAAGGGAATATGCACAGGTTTGCATCCCAGCCTGACTTTGAACTCTTCATTCTCCTGTAGAACTGAAGTGATGTCAGGTGTCACACAGACACAAGAAATTAGTGTGGGGACTTCCATATGTGACCACACCACAAATTTTTACTTGTTCAGGTTTCATAAGGTCCAAGAAAAGCCTAAAAAGCAAATCCATGTGTAAAATACTCTGATAAAACCTACATTTTTTGCCCCTAAAGGGAGGTGGGAGGCAAGCAGTGGTTCCTGAAAATGTCTTTCCTCCCATGCTTACAGATGCCTAGATGCTAAGAGCTCTTCAGTGGCTCATGCAACACCTGCTCTGACTCCATATGGTTTCTCTTCACCATCTGTATCATTCCCTCCCAGATGATGGCTAGCAGCACTGAACTTGCCTTTGCCAGCAATGGTCTGCTGTTCTGCTCTTGGGCGAAGCAGACTCAGATCTGGAAAGATCATTTTTAACCAGCTGTTACTCTGTCCTTAAGACTGGGCAGGGGACATTCCTTTCAGTCCATTACTGGCCATCTTTCCCTGGCCCAGCTGTCTGCCCCCAGGTCCTTGTTCTTGTCCTTGTTTGATTGCTTCAAACCCATTTCCCATGATGGTAAAAATGCTTCTCTTTGCATTTAATGTTAGCATGACATAGTTAAAACTGTGCGTTCCACATCCAAGATGCCTTTCAAGAAGTATGGACAAATGGCCTGTAGAAGCCTGACCAGCCCTGCTCACTACTTGCCCTGATGACATGAGGAGCTTTAATTCTGGCTGGTGTGACCTGGCACCTGTGGCCCCATCGTTCCTCCTAGCTGGGTAGTACCCATAGGGGCTGTTCTGGTACCATCAGAGTGTGCTACCCAGACTCCAAAAGCCATCTGGAGGTGGATCTCCATCACCCCCATTTTTTCCATCCACAAAATCACTAGCTGGATTTCATGAAGAACATGAGCCTGATGTTTTTTTTGTGCCTGCCTGTCACCTGGCACTGCTATTCCAAGGTGGGAGGATGACTGAGCTGGATGTAAGGGAACAGTCATATAGGTGGTAGGCAGGCCCAGCAGGGATGCCCAGGCAGGCAGAGGCTGCTCCACACTGCTATGCCCTATCCATATGTTGTGTGTCTCTCCTTTGAGTGACTTCCACATTCCAGTCAAGCTGGGTTGCTGTTGGCCCATACACTTTGCTCTGTTTATTTTTTCCCTCTTGCCAGCACACATGGGCTTGGGCAAAACTCTTGAACATTTTGTTTTTAAGTATTTACTTCCTCACATGCAGCCAGCCTAGCACCCGGTCAGATTCCCAAAATAATCCATTTAGGATTTAACTGAACTGCCTTCAGGTGTTGCCCAGCTGTTTCATTGTGAAGAAGTCTTGAACTCTACACTGGGCCCTCAAAACCAAGGAGAGACAGTGCAAGACTGACTTTTTTGCCATCCTCATACTCTGCCCTGCTCTGGATGTGGGACAGGGCTGTCTAATTCTCCTCTTCCAACTGCCTGCTGCTGCCTTTTTTCCACTTGTACTCTGAGATCATCTCTAGCTATACTGTCTCCAAGATATTTTGCCATCTTCCCTCACCGCAGACAATGGAAGAGGAAAATGAAGCAATTCACAGTGATTCCCTCTGGAAATCACCCTAAGCAGAGGAAAGGGGCACAGGATCAGGGGCCTGCAAGAGAAACCTGGGAAGTCATGTCCCCATCCAAACAAAGGGGCCTGAGAAGAATGGGGGTTTCATTCCCTGAGCAAAGGTCAGACAACCAGACTTGATGCAGCTGACCCTGGGCAGTTTGGCCCTGGGTCTGTGCTGGCTGTAACACACTCTGGGGTACAGCTGTAATGGTGCAGTGGACTGGCACAGTCTCTAACCTGCCTGGCCTACCAGGACAGTGTCCTGACACTGGTTCAGGCTCCTGCAGCTCTCCCAGCCACAGCCCTTCTTAGCCAAGCCCCATTCCACCAGGACTGGCAGTGCAAATCAAACCCAGGTGAAAGGAGAGCTGTAAGATACTGCAAAGCTGCATTCAGCTACAGCTGAGCTGTAAACCCACTCCTGCTGGTGCTCATGGTGGAAGTTGGGCCATGGGAATAGTTCTGAGAGGTCAATCTCCAAAGCCAGTGTTTAAAAAGAACTTTTCTACGTGAACGTTTACATAGGCCTGCATGCTATTGAAATGATGTTAACCAGCTGTGTTTCTACATGCAAATAATGGATATATGTTTTCTGTGCCTGTGCATATACACACCTGCAGTCACACACACAGGACTGGGTGAGGGGCATTAGATTAAGCTGACTGCAATAAATGTAAGAAGCAGATTCGATAATGACCCCAAATATGGATCCAAATGTTCCTCCTTCTGCCACTAATTGATCTAATGGATTTCATGTTTGTAACCAGGCAGTGGTTTGTATTGTTTCTTTTTGTTTGCTGCTTTAGAAAAAATAAGAGCTACTAGAACATAACCCATACCATATTTGCAGATGTAATTGCTGTGACATGCCCCCCGCCCCCAAAGCAATTGCCAGTAGTGGATTACTAATAGTTTGGAGCAGTTGCACTGTAATTTATGATGGCAAACACTGGGGCAGAAATCCTCAGTCTCTAGACACACAAGTACAATGATATATATGCATATTAATCTATTTTAAGAGCCACATATTCTAGATCCTCAGTCAAGTGCACAGTGCTGTCAGAAGGGAAGCATAATTTGCTTCAGGTGGGGGAAATTTTATTCAGGTGGGGGAAAACTGAGACAACAGATCTGAGGCATCTGAGGTGGGAGTAGATCTGCCATGTCATTGTTGCATGAAGCTACTGTGGGGTCTGCTCCCCCTTCAGAGGCACATCCTTGCCTTCCTTGGCAGGGCTGTGCTTCATCTCTGTCCACCCACGCTCTCTCCCCCGGCACTTTGCTGTCCCTGATATTCATACTCCTTGTTTTCTTCTCCCCTTGGTCCCACCCCAGTTTCAGTGACTCTGCAACACTTCCCACTGGAGGGAGAAATTTGATTGAATCTCTCTCTTTTTTGAGTTTGCAAGGCACAGCAGGAAAGCTAATGACACAGCTGCCTGTGCCACAGTAGCTCTGGCCACTTCAATAAAAAATAAAAAGAGGGAAAAAAATTAAGAAATGCATGTTCTTCACCTCTCAAACTGGCACCTTTCAGGAGTGTTAAATGATCTTAATACGTAAATAAAATGCAGGCTACTTACCAGAGAAATCAGAACGGCACCTTTGCAGCTGTTCCTGTCTCTTGAGAAAAAAGATATAATTAGGAAGGTTTGAGGGATTTTTTCATTAAAAAACCCACTTAATTTGGAACCACTCTGGTCTGTTGAGTAAGGGTGTGTGTAGATGAACTTCAAAATATATTTTCTGTACTGAATAGAAGAAAATTTCAGAAGGAGCCTCCCTGGTTTATGGGATGGGTGTGTATTGGGTCAGGTTTAAAAACATTTTAGTGTAGCTGATGGACCATGACCTTTTAGTATCAGTTAAATCCAGATTTATTTTTTTAAGAGGTATGCTATGGAAAGGCGCTGGCAGCCAAGTTAGAGAAGTCTGCCACAGTATTTTCACAGGATCATTCCAAGGTATTCTGTTGTTCATGCCAAGCAATAAAACCTTTGGTTTTGTGTGCACTTCTGGACACCGCTGTGCTCTCAGCACAGGCAAATTATCTCCAAAAGGTGTTATTTCACAGGGAAAACTATGTTTTAAAAACTTTTCAGCATTAGGATATTGAACAAGAAAAAAGGATGGATTTACATGTATTGTACATATAAGATGAGAGAAGAGGAATGTACTCAAATATTGTTTTAATTATTTTTCACTTGTAGTCCTCCATATGTTTGCACTGCAGTTGGTGAACAATAGAAGAGCTCTCCTGTGGTTAATTTTACACCTGTAAAGTCCCCTGGATACAAACCAAGATTGCGTGGCCAAGTGCATAAAGTATCCTGCTTATCTGGCCAATGAATTCATATGCTCCAGGGGGTTGGAGAAGATAGGGAGAATATGAGGAATTTATTATTTTCAGTCTTTAGCAGATTTTCATTACTTTTACCCTTTCTATCTCCAACACCTGAGGATATAAATCCCCACAGCTTCAGGTTTTCAATGCAAACATGGGAAGAAATCCTCACGTCCGCGCTCCTTGCAGCCAACAGGGGAGGAATGCAGGGCTGGCTCCAGGGGCTCCCGCACCCCGTGGCTGTGTGTGGGGCATGCCGCAGCAGAGCCTGCTGCCAGCACAGCCTGGCTGACGGACCAGGGGACACATCTCACTTTTGTTCAGCCCACGGGGACACATCTCACTTTTGTTCAGCCCTGCCCCATCCCTTCCACGCCGCTCCTGATGATCCGCCAATTACCATCACGGCTACAAAAGCCCTGGAGATGCTTGCATTTCCCCCTACCATCGCACTGGCTGGAGGCTCCGGGGTCTCTTGCAAAAAGCTCCGAGTGAGCTTGTGCCAGGCACAGAGCCTGTGCTGAGCTGCCCCTCCGCAGCAAAGGCTGCCTCCCGCTTGTCACCCACGGGAACCGGCTGCTCCCTCGCCTTCTGCCACGGGCTCACACCTCTGCTGCACCGTCATCGAAATTAATAGAAATAATTAGTGCTTCACGACCAGGCAGAATTAATAAGGCTGGGAGTGTGACACTAACGTATCAATAACAGAGTTTACATACATCGCTGGTGTTCTTTGGGAGCCCCGACCTATATTCGGATCTAAAGGAGCTTCAGTATTCCTTTGCTAATAAAAGTAAATGTTAATTAAAACACTTTTCTTTGAAAGGCCTATTTTAAAATGACATACAATTCAAATATTTGTTTTATGACACACAAAGATAGGAGGGCTCAAAGTCTCACAGGAAATGTATGAATGTAGAAGGAAAAAGAAAAAAAATGTAAGGAGAATAATTCTCTTCTATGGCACATCAGAATAAAGACTGTGGTGATGGGCTGAAGTGAGAAGGGTAGATATTACATATTTGAAATGTTTTTAACTGCAGAAAAGGCTAGGGCCACTTTTTCTTTTTAGTGAAAGGGATGGCTAGCATACAAAAGTGAAATGTAGTCTAACATTTGCATTGTTTTCGAAACAGAGGCCTGGAGGTATTTCATTTTCACTTTCATAATTTTTTTGCTCCTTAAGAAAGATCTCTTACATAGTTGATTTGAGGCTATACCTTTCTACACAGTCCTTTGCAGTATATTTTCAGTTACATTCACAATACACTTCAGAAGAAATCACATACAAAAAGCAATACCTTTTGCAGACATAAAAAACATTTCTATTTTTTTTTTCGCTGAACAATTCTTTTTTTTGTGCATTTTTTTGAAGGCCTAATAAAGCTCAACTAAAATATATGGTCTCAGTGTAATATCCCAAGACATTCCAGTCACCAACAAATATTCTTGCTTTTATTAAAAAAAAAAAAAACAAACCCAAACACAAAAAACCAAACTCAGAGTCTCCAGGGAGTCAGACTCTGCTATTGTTGTTCCATTTCTGATGCAAGTCTGAAGATACCAGACAATACAGATTACTGAGTCACCACTTGCTAGGCTGTATTTTCTTAAACAACAGCTCTCCCAACTGATCCTTCCAAGCTAGCAGAAAGAATATAGGAATAAAAAAGTGATTGGTGTTCAAAAAATCAAGTTGTTTTATGTAGCCAGGTATGCCGTGGAGCTGGGAAAGAAGGGAATCAGATGGACATTTCAGTGGGGAGCTGCTCCTGTTGGGGCTGAGTTGGATGGGTTCATTCTGTGACAAAGTGGGGACAGAAGGGTCGCTCAGGGCTACAGGGTGTAGGCAGAAAAGGGGGAGTCAGACTGAGGAGGCACTAGATAAAGGAAATATCTGCACACTGGCATATAGAATACTTAATCCTAACATAAGGACAAGCAGGGCTTCAGCAGTTAACAGGCACATTGGGCTGGGAAATTGATTCAGGACAAGGGGTTCAGCAGCAAGTCTGCTTCTTTCAGCACTTTTTCTTTAAATATCCTAGAATTCATCAAACAGAAGATAGATTACACTTTATAATATAAGCCTCCTGAGGGGATGCTGCTAAAAGGCTGTCAGCAGAAAGAAAAAAAAAAGTGTTCAAAGTGTGCATGTAGGGTTAGGGACTCCACATTTCAACTCATCTGCAGCTGGAGATGAGATGCATTTGCATTTGTTCCCCTGGCTGAAAACATAATATTCATTACAAAAGCTATTTCAAAATGATTCTAGCCTAATTTCTTTTATTCACACATAACCCTTATAAAATTTAAAATTACATATTAAAAATACATTTACATTCAAAAATTTCATATAGCTACATTGCAACCAATTTTGTCTATGTCCAGTAGGATCTGCAGAGAGAATACTTTCAGTTCCAATTGTGTTTGTGTCAGACCTTCAAATAAAGATGAGAATATACTTAATTAACTGTAGTGCTGATGGGTTTTCTGCTCAGAAACCTCTTTACACAAAGCATTGTGTATAGAAACAGAAATAAAATGACCCCTGGCCCAGAAAGCTTACTTGTCATGGTTTCAGCATCACTCTACTATGCAAATCAGTGGCTTTTCTTAATGATCACTGTCATTTTCCTGACATTTAATTGAATAGACTTTCTTTGGAGAAATTAAGACAGACAGTAGAAACCATGTTGTCAGGTCCCTCTGTCACAGGAATCTAAAAACATGGTCACAATAACAACCAGGGAATCCCAACTGCTTTGTAAAATGCAGAAATATAATCTTCAGTACTTTGGATTAAGGAGATGTTCCTACTGCCTGTCTTGGCCCTTTGGCTCACATTCCCCCAGCAGAGATTTGTGACAGCCTCAGGCATTGTCACTCCTCTTGGTCCTTCTTCCTGCTTCACAGAAGCCAGAAGAAGAGAATTTGTGCAGGCACCTCAGCCACTGTTGTTCAGAGTCCAAGGTCTTTGTGCAAATTCCCACGCCTAATTACCAACTGGAGTGTGTTACTCAATTGGGATGAGGTCAGCAACGCCAAGGATGAGGGAATATCTAAATTTGCAAAGCTTTTCTGAGTGCCCACAACACCTATTTCCTAAAATCATCCCTTGTGATCATTTGATGAATTATTACAATTTTTTAAAATTATATGCATGATCTTTCAACTGTCTTTCCATATGCTAATTTTTCCTACCTTGAGGAATCATAAATAGGATGGAAGCTACACATCCAGATGCTTGCAGAACTGGGCCATAGACTCAAATGGAATAAACCCAAAGCCAAGCAAAAGTTTGACTAGATCTGCTTTCAGATTAAGCAAGACTAGGTTTTACTCAGTTCTGAGAAAAGACTTTCTTAGGACAAGTGCATATTTAAAATGAAATTCAGAAAAGCCACAAAATTAGAAAAAAAATCAATGCTTGGGATGTGGTAGGGTTTTTTTTCCCTTTTATAAAGAATATGCCATCTCTGCTGTCTTGTCATAGTAAAGGTATCTTTTACTCTTTTTACAGTTGCAAAAGACAAAAAGAAATTACATTCAAAACCAAATTCCCCATGGAAAACCACCTCACTGGCTACATGGAGGAAAGTAAATTTTTTTACAAATATTTTGTTTTGTTTATCTCTGCAACCAATGAATGCTGAAAAGTGTAGCTCTGTAAAACTACATTCTTAAAAAAAAAAAAAAAGGGGTGAACAAAATATGCTCAACTAGCACCTCCATGAGACTACATGGCAGAAAAATATTCCTCACTTTTAATCCAAATATATTCAAAGATGGAAAAAATGCTGTATGGAAAACTATGTTAATGGAATTTAAGTGCTCTGCAATATGTGGAAAACAAACATTTTAATAAATTGCTTTCAACGGCTGAATTTATTTTCAAAAAGGTCATAACCATAAAATAGAATACTAATTCTTCCTTCAGAGCAGTGGCAAAAGGGGAACAGAAAATAGGACACTGAAGTGTTATTTTTGACCTCTTAGATGAACTGGCAGAAGGCTGTTGGAGGTTTTTTGTTGTTGTCTTGTGGCATCTGTTTTGGTTTGGGTTTTTTTTTAAGGTTTCTTTGAAAAAACCCAAACCTGTATTTTTCTCACTTTTTTAGTTTAGAGATAATGAATTATCTGCAAAAACATTTGAACAAAACCAATCACATCGGCAATGCATTTCCATTAATTTTTTCAGTGTTTCCATCCTTCTTTTGACAACTGGGGAAAAACAGGTGCCTACCTACTTCATTTTCACATCCAAGCACCTGACTGCTCTGTTCACTACTGTCCTATAGGCATTAAAATAAGCATAGCAGTATGCAAGTCAGGAATGTAAAATATGAATCTACTCTCTGTCCCCACCCTCATCAGCGTCAACTTAAACAGCCTTCCCTTTCCTTCTGAAATGTCCTGCCCGTGGAGCTGGTAAGGGAAAGGAACTATCTTGTGGATCAGAAACCTATGCCAATCCCCTTCAGAACATTTTTTGCCAAACCTGAGTGAAGATTGATGTTCTGGGCAACAAGAACAAAAGTAGGATACAATACAAAAACCGCTGTCAAAATCCAGCTTACTTAGACCCTTTCCTTGCAGAATCTTAAACAATAATTTGCAAATCTCCTTATTTGGGATGGTTTGTTATTGTGCCATGGAACTTTTCGTGTCTCTATTGAGGCACCCAGTGATATTTTTAAATATCTTCTAGCCTACAATATTGTTATACCACCTTCTGACACCTGACAGCACAGGCAGAAAGATGTCCTTCTGGACTACCTGTGGTGGCTTCACAGTTTGGAAATTTCCCAGGCCCCTGGCTGCCTTCTGGTGGCTCTGAAATTCCCTTCCTTGATGGTATGCTGGCTTTGACTGGAGCAGAGTTAATTTGCTTCACAGTAGCTAGTATGGGGCTGTGTTTCAGATTTGTGGTGTGTCCTGGGTTGACTATACAATGCTTGTATCCCCAATCATCTGTTCTGTTTATGCTAGATAATACGTTTTGCACCTTTAACATGGAGGCCTTTGCTCAAAAGGAGGTGGAAAGAGGGCTGATAATGCAGATACATTTTCCCTATTGCTGGGAAATGTTTGCAGAGTCAAGACCTTTTCTGCTCCCTCATCCTAACCTAGCAGTGAGAGTGCTGGGGGTGCACGAGGAGCTGGGAGAGGACACAGCCAGGACAGCTGACCCCAAATGGTCACAGGAATATCCCACAGCACATGGCATCATGTTCAGCCCAGAGAGCTGGGGGAGAAGAAGGAAGGAGAGGATGTTCAGAGATACAGCGTTTGTCTTCCCAAGACATCCTTACATGGGATGAAGCCCAGCTTTCCTGGAGGTGGCTGAACACCTGCCCACCCTTGGGAAGCAGTGAATGAATTCCTTGTTTTGCTTTACCTATTAAACTGTATTTATTTCAACCCATGAGTCTTCTCACTTTTACCCTTCAGACTCCTCCCCCATCCCACTGGGATGAGTGAACTGCATGGGGCTTAATTGCCAGCTGGGGTTAAACCAAGGCAAGGGGGCCTACAAAGCCGACACCACCTTTGGAAAGTTCACAATACCAGATTAAATGCCAAAGAATTGCCAATTAAATGCCTAAGGTTGTGAGAAAAGACAGTGCCGAACCTGGTGTTCCATCACTCCCACGTTTTATTACTCTTACAAAACTGTATGTGAACAGTTGCCACATGCGTTAAAGACTTACAGATGATGTTAAAAGTAACTAAAAAAAAAATAACATCTCACTGAAAAAACAATCCCTACTCAAATTAGATCATTTTTAAATAGGAATATTTAGGTTAAATGGATAAAGCAGAGGTAGAAGTAAAACTTCAAATTTCCAGTGAGAGCACCAATCAAATTCTCAGAATGGCATCACTGTGTCAGAATATTTAGTGCTCCTATCAGTCGGGGAGGTTTTTTGGTTTCTCAGAAAAACTTCTGGGTCTCGGTAGGTGGTGCTATAGCTCTTCCATCCACCCGAGGGACAGACCTGCTTCCAGGGCTGAAATGAATTTCACGGAGTAGTGTGACACACCATCAGTGTCACTTCACCACTTGAGGTGGAAAGCTAGGGGAATAACACTAAAAAAAAAAACCCAACCAACCCAAAAAGCCAAAACTGTGCTGAAATTGTAATTTAAACACTTACAAAAGCCTGTAGTTCAGGTGACATTTAGAGTTCTCACGCCAGGCAAAGGTATCATCATACCATACACCAAACAAAAGAAAATGGCAATTATGCATCAGACCTACAAAATTATCACACTGCCATCTCTGTACAAAAATACAAATAAATAACTGCACAAATATTTAGCTCTTTCTGCAGTCTATTCTGTCCTCAAGTCCTATGACTATCTGAATAAACACTTGAAGAACATAGCAAGTATTGATATTGTTCTAAGGAATGAATTCTGGCTATAAAAGCTGAACACAGCTGTCAGACAGGTTGCTGACATCCACACTGTGAAAATGGCAAAAATTCTGATCAGAGCCTGCAGGGTGCACCGATCCCCCAGGTGCCCTGGGCAGCCTGTCCCTGTCCCTCTTGGCCCCCCCCTGCAGGGCTGTGCTGCAGGCTGGCCCTGCCAGCCCCATCCATCCCCTGCACCCCGTAACTGGGCAGGGAGGCGGAGTGTGCCCCTCACAGCCACGTCCCCAGCCCTGCCCGGCGCTGGCTGCTGTGTGACACTCACCCCGCGGTGCTGCTGAGCCTCGGGCCGGGGGCAGGGCAGCGGCCCCGGCTGGGCAGGCAGCAGCCCACAGCAGAGCCCTGCGCTGCCCGTGCTGCCGTGCCCCAGCCCCAGCTGCTCCAGCTGCTCCCTGACACCAAGTGCAGCAAACAACTGTTCACTCCTTAGGTCACCTCCAGGGATCCACAGCACCTGGCAGTGAATGCTCAGTGCCTCCTGCCAGCCCTGCTTTATGCCTTGAATAAGACTAACACAGAAACTGATTCCACTGCATGAACAAGCCTCATCTACTAATTCATCAGCTTAAAGGACTGTCTTAAAAATTTTACTCAACTCCCACCCTTTTGTGGAAAGCTCTGTTTCGGATAACTCGCACACAGCTGTAACTGACAAGTCAAGTCCAGAGAGTTTGCTTTGGTTAAATGCACTCTAAATTTCAAAATCACCTCACCTCAGTCAGAAGATCTCTTAAAGCCCTGGTTCTTCAAAGGACATCAGAAGAATCTTTTCAGATGAAACTGTACTTGAACTGTAGATTCATGATGCAAGAAATACTTAACACACACGTATGTAGTCAAAGAGCTATATGGCAGTTTTATTTTTAAAATACTTAATTCCTAACAGCAAAATACTTTAATTGTACTTTATAAAAGTTAGCAAAATTTGATACATTTGAAACAGAACCAAGAAAACTATTTCTACTTCAATTATTCAATTTCCTTTTCAAGATGGAAGCTACAGGTATGCACCACACTTAACAGATTTCAGTGCCAGACATGTCATTCAATAAATATATCCTTCTACATTCAAAACTGTGAAGGGCAGCAAAAACAATTCAGAAAACTACTGAAAAAATATAAGCATTTTTGTCTTTTTCTGAGGTTTGGAACTAGTAATATCTATACACAACAAAGTTCTTGGCATTTACAACAAGGACTGTATAGCAAGAAGAATTTGTTAATAGTACACCAGAACAACCAAATTTGCAGTACAACATTTCTACCAAGAAAAGAAAATCAGAAATTCAGTCTGTTTCTTGAATCCTACAGCAGACTTCTGCAAGGAGGTGGCAGAAGGAACTTAAAATTACCAACTGATTTCATATTTGATAAGGCCATTGCATATCCTAAGTTGCAATTAAAAAGCTGGTCCTATACTCTGTACAATAAAGACTGTCTGTTTGTTATGAACAGAAGTTGATGTGAGAACGAGTTAATTCACTGTTTTATCCTATTGCTAACAAATAAACTACAAAACCTTTGCCTTGGAGAGGATGGATTTAGTTAAATAAAATTCTGCTATGTACAGGTGTTATTTTGGAAGCCACAGCTTCCACAACTCTCAGAGGTAAAATCCACTCCCTTTGACAGTCTTCCAAGAAGTTTCCTTCTGTAAAGAGACTGGACCTCTGAGGCTGCACTCAGACCCAACACAAGCAGCAAGGCCAGTAAGCTCACACAGCAGCCAGCCAGTAAGACACTGGGAGGAGTGTGTGACTGATGCTGGACAACACAGAACAGAAAGGCTTACACCAACTGTATGGAGCTCAACAAGGGCAACTGCTGGGCTCTGCACTGCAACAGGGCAGCCCTGGCTGCATGCACAAACTGGGGAATGAGAAGCTGGAGCAAGCTATGGAAAGGGTCCTGGGGGTCCTGGATGATGGCAACTTGAATATCAGTCAGAAATGCCCTGTCAGCCAGGAGGGTCAGCTGGGTCTTGGGGGGCATCAGGCACAGCAGTGCCAGCTGGGAGAGGGAGGGGATTGTCCTGCTCTGCTCTGCACAGGGGAAGCCTCACCTTGAGTGCTGGGGGCAGTTTTAGGCACCACAATATAAGAAACACATTCAGCTATTAGAGAGTTTCCAGAGGGCCATGTGGATAGTGAAGGGTCTGGAGGAGAAGCTGTATGAGGAGCAGCTGAGGTCACTTGGTTTTTGCCAGACTGGAGCAGACTGAGGGGAGATCTCATTGTGGTCTTCAACATCCTCACAAGGGGAAGAGGAGGGGCAGGTACTGATCTCTTCCCTCTTATGACCAGTGACAGGACTCGAGGGACTGGCCTGAAGCTGCAGCAGGAGAGGTTTAGGTTGGATATCAGGAAAAGGTTCTTCACCCAGAGGGTAGGTGGGGACTAGCAAAGGTTCCCACAAAGTGGTCACATCACCAAGCCTGACAGAGTTCAAGAAGCATTTGGACAATGCTCTCAGGCACATTTTTGGGGATGATCCTATGCACTGTTAGGAGTTGGACTTGATGATCCTGATATGTCCCTTTCAACTCAGAGTATTTTATGGTTCTATGATTACTTCCTTTTTTGAAAACAAACAAATAAAAAAAAACCCAAATAACAAAGAAGCTACCCAACAAAAAATCCCATTAACTTCTGTACAGTTACTGTTGTTGAATTCTAACTTACAAATTAAACTGAGTGAGATGTGATATTGAATATATATGGTAATTAATTTTTTATTAATTTTTAAAATTTCAACATCCAAATGGTTTTGAAAATTAAGTTTGTTAAAATTAGTTAGTTTGTTCTTTTTTTTAAATATATAACTTAGTGCACTAATAAATCTTAGCCTTGCGTGGACACAAAGGAAAGCAAGGGCATGAACATTTATTATTGACAGGTGTTTTTCTGGGCCTCATACACCTACAACAAGGGATTTGCTAAAAATGTGAAGCCTTAGCCACAGTAACCATGAGATGGTGAAGTTCAGGACCCTGAAGAAGTATTTTCCTTAAATTTCATTAAGAAAAAAACAGAACCAACCATTGGACTGGGTTTTTTTGTCCTTTAAGTAGAGCTAAATCAGAGCAAAGCAGTATAACTGATGTCTTGAGAAGCTACTTGGAACAGAGGCTAGACAGTGTTAAAGGAATAAAGCAGGTATTTATTAAAAAGGCCTTCAAAGGATACACCTTGGGCAGTACAAGAGCTCAGCTGTGCCTTCACCCAAGATGGACAATGGATCATGAGTTTTCACACTTTTATAAGTTTTGGTCCACTTACATACTGGGGTTAATTGTCCATTTACAGCTTCAGGTTATGAAATCCCATCCTCCCAGACTGCTCTCCTCAAATACACTTTTTAGGCCTGAAGCTTCAACGATGTTCTTGGGCTGGAAAAGGATTGTTTTGTCTAACTAAACTGTGATGAGAACTTGCTAACACTTTATATGAAGTTCAGAGTTATATATTAATGCAGTACAGAATCTGGAAAATATGAAAGCTAAAACTTAAGGCATCATTCCCTCATACATTACCAGCTGTACTTACATTGCTGTCTGCCTCTTATCCTGAAAAAAACACTGATATAGGAGGTAAAAATGTGAGAGATCATACAATCATTAAGGTTGAAAAAGATCTCGAAGATCATCAAGTCCAGACATGACAAGTCAACTACATGCAATTAAAAATGTTTTTTCCTTCTTGATATTTTCGCTGAAGATATCCAATTGTCAAAGCAAATTTCATTCCTCACACATAATGAGATAATTTAGCTGGCTATGATTCACCCTCCAAGGAGGGCCATTCCTTCCTCTCCTCTTTTCCATCTGCTTCTGCTGAATTGATGCACAGTGCATCTTTTCTAACCAGATTAATCTTTCAGATTCAATGAATCATGAGAAGAAGATGCTTTTAGGAGAGAGCACATTGCAAATGCTACAGGGAACACTGAAAATAATTTCTGAGGAGCACAAACACTACTTATGCAAAGAGTTAGGGCTCCCAAGCCTTCTGCTAATTTTGGTCTCACAAAGTGATGCTATTTAGTGCTGCTGACAACTCCGTGGAATAGGACAGCTCAATATTACAGGCTTCTACACGGAATTAATAAAAACCTGCTAAATTAAGATTTGAGACAGATGCTAGAGAGCTTCATTCTGAGAGATGCTTTCCACCGGCTCTACGGAAGTGGGATCCTCTGGGGGACTCTGCGCTGGAGGGCGGCGCTGCCAGTGCTCTCTGGCGGGTTCCGGACGTTGCCTTCTTCAGCTCGTGTCTCAGACTGCGGATTGTGCTGTTGATGGCAGCCACGCACGCCTTCCAATCAAACCCACTTTCATTTAGATCAAAGGATGGAAAATTCTCTTGAAGAAAGTCTAAAAATAAACAAGTATGTAATAGTGGGTTATCAATTATTTAGGCAAGCTATATACCCTTTCTGGATGTAATTAAGCTAAAACAAGTGCATGTTACCAAACCAGGACAGCTAGACATATTGGAAACCTTGAAAAGCAAAGCAGGGCAGATATTGCTTTCCCCCTTCTGTTATATTTGAAAATGAGCAAAACAAGGTCTAAGCATAAAAACAAAATATGAAAAGAAAACATGACTATGTGTGTGGTTTTGATCCTTTGAAGTGCTGAGTAACTTCAGCTTCTAATGTGGTCAGCTAGCAAAGACAAATCTTGGGCTCCATTTCAGAATGACCACAATGAGGCAGGACCAAACTCTCCTTCAGAGGATCTCTGACAGCTATAGTCACTAAAATTAATCACACCAGTTCAGCATAAACACAAACGTACAGGAACAACAGTGACAGAAAAATAGTGAGAGCTCATTCCTTACCATACTGCAAGTAAGATAAATAAACAAACACTTGAGTTTGGTAGCAATGACATAAAAAGGACAGGCCTATGGTACCTTTCTCCCCTTCCATGAATAAAATCAGTAGTTTAAAACCAAAATCAAAATTGGTTTTTAAAGTTATTGAGAAATGATTGTCCTGCTGAGCTGAATTACATGTTTTACCTAAGCAACCCAGTAAAAGACTTAAATAAACACCAAAAAGGAATTCTCATCTGTAGTTTCAAATCAAGGCAATATTGCTTCTCCTTCTCTGACTAACATCTAGACTTAGCTTCATAGTAGAAAGAAAGGTATAGCTAGTAGATATTGTGTCAGCTTTGTTCTTCCACATACCAGCAAGTAAAAATCTAATATAGTATTGTTTACAGTTAAAATTAAATTAATTAAAAAATTAATTAAAATTTTTGTAGTTACAAACCTTGAAACCCATTTTGCCAGAAAAACTTTAGTCTGAAGGAAGAAAGTAACTGAGATAAAAACCTGTGCTCTTGCAGTTCACTCTGCTCCAGGAGGAGAGTGTGAAAGGGAGAGAAGTGTGCCTCAGGATGCTCCTGTTATAAACTATGCTGACAAAGGATACACTAGTTGTTGGCTGAAGCAGCAGACAGGCTCTCTTTACTTCCATCCCCAGCAGTAAATTCAAGAATACTTGACCTCAGAGGAACAGCACAGAACTGGAATTCTTCAAGGCCTACAGAGCCTTTTTACATGTTCCACAAAGCAGCTTTTAAAGTTATGTCTTTTCTTTCACCAAAACTGACCGATTTTGGGGATTATAGTAAGGCTATGCAGGGCCCCTTCCTGCTCTGCAGGGTAACATTGAGGGAGCTGGTGCTGCCATCCAATCAGGCTGTGTTAAAGGAAACAGGGGCAGGGACTGTCCTCTGGCTCCAAAGCCAAACTACAAGGTCTGGCTGCAACCACAACACACAGGATTTGTCTCTCATCTGCTCTGTGGCCTACATGGTGTTCTGCAGTCCTAAGACATACTTACTACATCTTCTGAATGCTTCTTAAGCTCAGAATGTCAAGAAATAAAATATGTCTACATGTCTATATATGTGTGTGTATATATATATATATATATATATATATATATAAAAAAGTGGAGATGTTGAGGTGGCAAAGTTTCCCAGGCTAGTGCTTGCCATACTGGAAATGGTTTCTGGCATGCTCTGTCCATCCTCAAGCCCAGACATCACCCTGGAGGGTGTGAGTCACAGCTCTGTTTGATTGAGCAGGAATGCTGTTCCCCCAAATGCAGTCCTCCTTCCCCTCTTCTCTCCCCCATCCCAGTGGGTGGGGTGGGGGAACAGGACAGGGAGGAAGAAGGTGAGCAAGCACCTGTGTGTGTTTAGCTACCTGATGGATTAAAACACAACAGCTGCTAAATTCCACTTCATAAGCTGTCCTCGTTTCCAATCTCTAAATATGGCCTTTTTGCTCCAGGGCTCAGTTATGAATTCCCTGCTTAGCCCTGTTTCCCCATAACTCAGTTCTCCTAAGCATCAAGATGGACTCTCATGTGCTTGCAGAAGGCTGTACTTAGATCTGTCAACTTTTCTGAGCTTCTCTCCTATTCAGAGCTGTCTCTCAGAAGCTCCCATCTGTGACTTTCCCAAACATGTCAAAGTGTGCTCTCCAAAGCTACAGAGCCTGCACTCAGACCCTTCTTATTCTACTTAGGACCTCAGGGCCCATGACTTCATAATCTCTACAGGCAATGCCATCACCAATTATCACACAACAACCCTTTTTGTGAAGGGAGCTATAACCTGCTGTATATGACATCTCTGTTCTCTGCTCCATCTACACAACCCCTCTATCAAGGAATTTTCTCTGATGTCCTCCAGACTCTTCAGGGACTGCTCCCATCTCCCACTGCATTGCCCTTTCAAGCCAATGTCAAGACAATTGAGTTTCCCATACAAACCAGGTTCATGATCTGGAGAATTTCTTGAGCTACTAAAATATAACTTTACTTCTTCTCAATTTGTTTCACTGCTTGCAGAAATGCCTGAAAGAATAGTTTCACAGACCGATTTCTGAAACTCTATGCTTTGTTCATACGATACAGTTAATACACTTATTAGTTTCCCCACATCATGATTCAACAAGTATTTTCTTACTTACCTCTGAGAGCATTAATTTTATTGGAATCCAGTGGGCTCATGCCACGATCAAGACTACCATACACGTTGCTTTTCACCAGCACCTCTTCAGGGAACATATGACGAATTAGGAAGCGAGCTGACAACTCTGGCCGCGTCTTCCCCTTAGCGACGTAAATGACTGAGAAAGGCAACTGAACATTGCGCCACGGGCTCCCAAGAGGTTCTAGAGAAGATGTCATGGAGGGAAGAGAGATATTTTACCCATCCAACACTGACCATGCTTCAGAGTAGCTGTATTAAATCAAAACTGATACAAAAAGCTCACCCAGAAACTACTCTACCTTTGGAATGACCAGAGCAAAACCGTAAAGCTACAGCCACTGCTAACATGAAACACTGCAGACATGTGGCCAATCAGCCAGAACACCCTGCCTGGTTTACAACCACAAACAGTACTTCTGATATGTCTTCAGCAATGCAAGCTGCATTATTAATTACTGCTTTCTAACTTGTTTCATCTCCTGTGAAAAGATGATGCTTTTCCAAGTACATAAGTAAATAAAAGTTCTCCTATTTCAGTGGTGCTTAGATTCTGCAAGGGGAAACAGAAAAAGAGTGAATATTTTTCAACTACCTCTACCTCACTTCACTGCAAACATTAATAAGAAAAAATGCAAAATTTTTAGTACATAAAGAGGTCTGTGGGATCTGACTAATAAATCTTGGGTGCAGAACAGATCTGAAACAGCCCTAAAGTGATCCTAATTTAATAAATTACTTCCAACAGCAACTAATCTCAGCCCATTTTCCTTGAGGGTCTCTAAGCATCACATGCTGCACATGCATTTTTTTCCCAATGCATTTGTGTATTGAACATTTGCATTAAAAAAAGTGAAAATACAAAGGCTGCTTTAAGATTTTTATTGTCCTAAAGAGTCAGTTTTGCAGAAAAGTGTGCTTTTTCTTCTGAAATTGCAATACCATCCAATAGATATTCTGAGTCAGATATTCTGCCTTAAAAAAGTAAGCTAACAAATAAAAGAAAAAAGCAAGGGCAATTGAACAAAGTAACTGAAGCTGAACTTCCCAATGTCACAGCAGATATGCATTATGGGACACTGGTAGATGCAAGCAGATATTCTGTTAGCCAGATGAATGAACGCCCTTGTTCATTCTCAAAAAAACTTACTATGTATACACCAAATGACTGCCTTAAGAGAAAAAGAAGACTCACATAGTTCAGAAAAATCCCTTTACTATGCAATTATACCTACAGTACCATCTTTTGCATCTTACTGACTATTTAAAATGCAACAAACAATTCCAGAAAAGAAAAATTTCTTTGTTTACCCATCGGTTCCAAAGACTGTTGTTTTCTGACCGAAGATGTGTGAAAAGCTTCTGGAAACTTATCCAATTCTGAATTCTGCAATGTGTCAGCTGTGGAGCCAGTCATTTTCTGAGAATTTTGAGAATTGTCTCCACTATCTTCATTACAATTTATATCTACACAATGAGATGTATCAGGAGCATCAGACACTTTTTCTTTCCCCTCAGTAGTCTCCTGAAACATTTAATGAGGTTAGTAAACACACTGAGACAAGCCTACCAGTTTTCTAACTGGTGTTCCAATTTAATTCACATTTAGTATAAATTAGATTTCAGATCTTTGCAATATAGTTACTCCTGAATTTCTATCATAAAAACCACTGGTAGAACAGTTAATAATTATACAAACATATGCATAGTGCATTTTAGAAGTAAATGTAGTTGGAGGTGTTTTGGGAACATAATGTTTCAGTCAATATAAAACTAAAATGCATAACTGAATATATCTGAAAAAAAAAAAGCCTGCAAAAGCAAGTGCTAAGAACTACTTGTTTAAGCTTTCAAATTTGACACTACTTCTGGGCAACATTTGCAGCACCTTCCTTATAGTATCCTATCCCTGAACACTTCTTAACTGAACTCTGGACACAGAAGTAGAAGAGACAAAGCAGAAAACAGCATATGCCAGTATTACCCACATGGAATCAGTGCTGCAGTCAGCATGCCTGTGCTGAGCAACACAGAGACAGAACCCAAGGAATTTCCAATACAGCACTTGTACCATGAGCAGGTCAAATAATTAATCTGAGAAAAAAGTGCAAACTTAGTACTTAATAAATCAATACCTTTGCTTTGGTTTCAGAGCGTAAGGAGCGGATCATAGAATTGACATTTGTGATACAGGTTTTCCAGTCTTTTCCATGCTCGCTCAAATCATAGGTTGGAAAGTTAGTTGCAAGAAACTCTGCATATAAAATACAGAAAATGTTTGAAGCGTCATTATAAAGCCCAGTATTTAGAAGTACCCTAATTTAGAAAGAGAGAGAAAGCTAACTAATGCTTCATATGTTTACTGTTCTCCATTTACAAGCTTCAGATTTCCATCAATAAATAAAGATAGTAAACTTATGTTTTGAAAATAACCAGCACTATGAATTCAAGATGTTTTGTGATACTTTCTGAGATGTTGTGAATAATGCTTCTATTATATTAAACATTTTCTGGTAGAATTAGGGGAAATGTGTGATTTATCATACTAACTTTTAAAAAAACCCCAAAACCAGCACCACCACCATCCCCCCCAAAAGAACAGACACAGGGTAATGCTGTTGCTGCAACTGTTTCACATGGCTTATATAATCTCACACTCAATTTTAACCCTTTAACACATACATGCCACGGGATCTGCGTGAACGACTTGAGATGTTTTAAAAAAGCCCCCTCCATCTTCACCACTTCTCACTCAACATTAAGAGTATTTCAAAAACACCAGTTAATGGTTGTCCCAAGTATACCATGGCCATAAACCAACCCAAATCAATCAAATAAAAAAAAACACTGACAAAATCCATGGCACACACTAACACAAAATGAACTGCAATTAAAAATCTAGAGACAGCAAGCATGACTGATGAACACAATGTACATAAAGCTAGAAGAAATTTGAATAGTTTTATTTAAATTGAAGAAAAATGAACATTGAGAATTCCAAAGCAGGACTCTCAAAACAAAAGGATACTGTAGAGTGGAGCACATCCACTACGGCATTTATCTGCTCACCAGCTGCCAGACAACGATTAGCCAGAAACATACAGAAAAGGATTCCTTTTAAGTTCAAAACTTCGTTAAGTATGAAAGAACTAAATCTGTGCATTTTGAAAGGTAACATACCTCTTACTGCAGCAATTTTGTTTGGATCCAGTGTCCTGCGCCCTCGTGCGCTCGCTCCCATAACGCTGCACAATAAAGTTTTCTTGGGGAACAAGACACGAACCAAGTGGCGCGCTGCGTACTTGGGTTTGGTCTTTTGCCGAGCCTTCACCAAATGGTTTCCAAGAACTTTTACATTTCTTGCTGGGTCACCAACAAACTCTTTTGTAAAACAAAAACATTCAAAGAAAAACATTTAAAATCCCAAACGAGTTGTTAAAAACAGGACCTTTTTTCTCACTCTTTCTCTTGACTCTCAGAGTATGTTCTCTACTACAGTTAATTCTACTATGTATTACTACTTATCCTTGCTCTTACAAAAGCAGTTTAAATTGGAATGGTAACAGAAGTATCTTTTTGATTCACATTAACCACCAGCATAACTAACTGAAATCAAAACACCCAAGAAAATACATTAGACACCCAACTGCCCATAATGTTCACAGTGGCCTATTTTACATATGTGCAGATACAAGGTATGTTTTCAAGACACTGACTCATGAAGAGTGGCACATCCACACACAGAACTGCTAAAACATAAACTGTTTACAAATTTTTTCATGGATATCTGAGTATTTCTCCTGCTATTCACGCAGCTCTTCAGCTGTACAAATGTATTTTTTAGACCAAAAGCAAAGAAGTAATAGCTCAGCTTTGCATACAAATCAGGGCATTTACACTTTAGAAAGGCATTAGTTTTTAATACATGGTGCTATTTGATATGTGTATCTTTATTATAATCCAATGATCTATAGAATTCTTGTTTTTCTTTGGAATGAAGTATTTTGAAAGAAACCAAACACTGGAGGATTTGAGTATACAAAGGATGTTTCACGGATAAAATGCCACACAAGAAGAAAACAGGTATTTCCTTCACACAGGTCAAGTAAGCTGCTTTCTTAAAACATGCATAGAGGCATATGCCTCACCTAGCTTTAGTGACTATCTCTTTTGCCTCCTCCAACACATGGGTAGCATACACATATTACTTGTGAATTATACACAGAATAAAAAAGGTCACATTAAGAAATAAAAGGAGAGCCTAGAGTTAAAAGAACCCAAAGCATCTACTGTAAATCAAAGGCTTGTGGTAGTACCAGCCATTTTTTTAGCCTTTGTTTCTGTGTATTTATCACAAAGGAACTCACCAAAGCTAGGATTGATGAAGACTGAAGAAGATGGTAGCTCTTCACTAATATTCACATCCTCAGATGCATTTCTGTAGTTCAACTCCACAGCATTATTTTCCTGACTGGGCTCAGATGGTGCTGGTATCGATGGTGATGCCACGGGTGAAGATGCAATGTTGACAGTACTTTCCACAATACTGGGAGCAAGATTTGATTGTGGTGAAAGGTCAGGCATCCCATTAGTTGCTGTGTATGATGAATGTAATGAATGTGTAGAAACTATAGTGGGGAGTGGTGGGCTCTGCCTTCCAGCAGGCTGCTGAGATGCAAGCTGAAAACCCTGCGAGGCATGTTTTACTTTGGAATTGACTGGAACGTGGCCATTTTGTAAAGCAACCCTTACAACTGGGCTATGCCTTCCCTGGCCTGAAGAAGAAAGATGAAGACTTAAATCTCTTTCCATATGTTTTTGTACTCTTATTTTTCCTGAAGGCAAATGACTCGAACTTCTGTATGTAAATCCAACTGGTTTCTGCAAACATGATTCAGAAAACAATTAAAAGGTTAAATTAGACATAGCTGAAAATTTTGGTTTTTTTTTTTTTTTAGCAAACCAGGAAAACTACATTTTAGTAATTATGCTATTGGCAGCACACTGTTCCTTGAAGTAATCTCTGTCATCAACTCAGAGCTACCATGTTTTAGCCTTCCCTCTACTATCTTCTATTCTCATTTGTATCTGCAACACTAAGAGTTTATCTGGTCAGCTTCAATGTTTCTCAATTTTTTTTCACCTGCGGGGGCAAAACTACTTTCTAGACCTCTATTAAAAAGTAAATAGGCAAAATAAGGTTTAAAATTTTTCAGTCATTGACCCAGACATTGGCTGATGAATTTTCAAAGAATGTGTCCACTGCCCTGCTAGCTCCTTTCAAACAAGAAAAAAAACCCAAACATTTTCTCTTCTTTATTTAATTGTTAGATGAAAAATTAAACATTCAGATCTCATCTACAATGAAGATTCCAAAGAGACTGAGATGGACAAACTGAGAGATGGGCTACGTTTTCCATCACTTCAAGTACTTTTATTAAAAATCTTACAGCATGCATTCTAGTCCAAAACACAAGTCACTGAGCAGGAGCCACCAAATGAAGATGATACATGTGGATTTGTTTTTCTTATTTTGTTTAATTTTGGTGGTTTTGTGTGTTTCTATAGAGAAATCTCATTATGTTTCACCCTTGTAACCTTAAAAAAAATCTATGACCTTAAGGAAGTCTTATGCATCTGAAAGTTTGTCAGTTTCTCCAGTTTTTGGAATTCATCTAATAAAAAAGGTACCTTTACCCCAAACCATTTCATTAGCCCTTCACAAGCATAGCAATGGTAAAACAGCATTCCTGATGGTTCTAAATGGCAGAACCTAAGAAAATAGCTGGCAGATAAAAGCCTTCAGGAAAAAAAAAAAAAAAGAAAAAGGAAAAAAAAATCAATGCAGGTCACATTTAACCCAAAAATCTGAAAATTAAAGCAGCTGCCATCCCACATACCAGAGAGGAGGGTAAGAGCACAGAGGTCTTATAGGGTTCATTTGTACTTTACAAGATCAGTTTATTCCCTGAAACTCCAGGTTTTGGATGTGTAGGCAGCGCAAGCTTGGAGTTGACAATAAAAATACATACCAAATAAAACCTAGTATCCTACTGATAGCTGAAAGGTGTGAGAAATCCAGCTCCACCCACCCTTAAAGCAAATGGCCTTACTGCTGTCTTAACATCTCCTGACAGCAGAATCATCTCTGCCACATTAAAAGCTTTGTAGTGTTGATAACAAAAAAAGTCATTATGGATTTTATAACCTTTTTCAAAAATCATTTGTTATGCTTTCCTTTTAAAGATCATTGTTAGAAGTACTAAAATGGTGTCTCCTTAGTTAACACTAGATTGACCTTTTAGGAACAAAATAAATACTGTGTACTCAATACCAAACATTATTAAAAATGTTTTAAAAGGAGTTTCCATTAAAAAAAAATTCTATACTGCAATGGATTTGACAACATACTGTTCAGATCTAAAGTTCAGTAAGCCAACTGAACCAACCTGACTGATGCTTAAACTGTCTTCTAACTGCAGAAACCAATGAGACAACACATCACATGCTGCAAAGGTGCAACAGCAATATCTGAAGTTTAAGATGCACCTACACAATTCACTTCTGTTCATGTCAATACAAATAGAATTTTACAGCATCTATCCCAGCATCCTGAATTTGATGGGAGTCACTGCCAATCTGTGGCCACCAGTCAATAACACCGGAAACTGAAGCTGGCACATAAGCAGAAATCTCAAGTAATTGATTTGAAATAGATTCTAAGTATAATATTTTGCTCCTTACTTTAATCTTAGTTAAAGGACTGGGATTTTAAAAATAAGCATCAGAGGAAATGAGATAATTAAAGCAAAAATAAACGTCTTAGGTCTTTAATACTCACAGGTTTGAGCAAGAATGGCTTTATACGAGTATGCTGCATTTCCGAGACCTTACGATGAAGCAGGTCAAATTTTTTATCCAACTTCTGAATGGCATCATACATGGCCTGTCAACAAATATAAGACTGAAAATAGTACTGTTTCACAAGAACCCAACCTAAACCTGAAGAAACCAAGGAAGTTCAATTAAAAGCTGAACTCCCTCCCTAAAACTTAGCCAACTTCCTTCCACAGCACTGCTGAATGCTTAAGGAGACTTGTAAGACATTAACACTTGGCTACAAACCACTTACAAACTGACTTCCATTAAGCATGGCCTGAATGACTCCAGTCACACAAGTGCTCACCTGAATAAATATGGGATGCTTTTAATTTTTAGTGCAGTTATTTTCAATTTTGCCAGTTACTGCTTCAGAAATCAAAAGGAAAGAACTCACAAAACCAACACTAGCAGGATTTTTGGCACAAATTTGGCAAGAAATATGTACATTCAATAGCTGGGTGCGTATCACTGCAGTATCTTTCCCATTACTGTGAAGCTCCTCCCAGTAACTAAACTTCACATTTTGTATTAAAGCTTATTCTTATTCTTATGAAAAGTTCAAAGAATATGAAGGAGATTAGTTTTACTTTGAAAATATTGTAGTTATGCGGGCAATTAACAAGCAAACAATTGGACAGGATCATGTCACTGGTCGTCAAGTTTGTAACACAACTCTTCCTGAAGTTCAACTAAAATTGTTTTAACACCACTTCAGATATAAAGACAAAAAAAAAAAATACCTGGCAATAACTGAGGACCTCCATAAGAGGATTCTGCTGATATCCAGTATAAGAAGCTTCAGATAAAATGCTTTCCTTTTTCATTAAAATAATTAAATACAAAAAAGAAGAAAAAAGAAGAAAAAAAAGCAGTGTAAGGTGCTGATATATATATGGACTTAGGATATCACATTAAGCAAGTAAATCCCAACTTCAAATCTCTCATGAGATTTTACTTCAGCCTACCCCAAAACATGCATCCCCAAAGCAGCTTTGAACTTTTCAAAGTCAGTCAAACAAAAGAAAATTCACTTACACATTCATAATCTGGTTCATACTCATAAATGACACTGTCACTATCTTCATATTCTTCTTCCCTGGTTCTCATCTGGGAAATAACATAATTAACATTTAATGTTTTGAAAAATTAAAGAATTCTCTCAGGAATCCAACTTGGACACTTTTGGTTGTAGCTGTAATTCCTTCCCTTGGCTATAAGAAGGCCCAAGGAAACAAGACCTACCACAGTCATCTTATTTAAGTACTGGTGTGTTAAGGAAACTTTTCTGTCTCACCACACAGGAGACACTCTGGTGGTCACCCAGGGACTGTAACTGCTGGAACTGAAGCCCCTTTGCAGTGGGTGGCTCAGGTGCCCTGCCTGACTCCCTACATACTCTAATTTCACAGTCAGACAAGGTTTCCTTACCAGCTTGACCCTGAATTTTCTATAGCAGAGTTTCAGACCTCTGGTTTCTTCAAGTAATTTTACCATGGTACAGGAACAGGACATATATTACACGTGAAAAATAATGTGCATTTTTATTTGTTTATTCTAAGGCAGAACTTTCTCATCTAACTAAATGCACTATACAACCAAGCTTATGCAATCACAGAATCATGGAATCATTTAGATTAGAAAAGACCTCTGAGTCCAAATTATGAGACTTCAGTGGGTATAACTGAAAGCAGAAGCTGTAAAAAAATTCTAGAAAAGGCAATTTCCTCAAGGCTCGTAAACTGCTTTTAAACAGGAAGAATGGTGCCACCACCTGGACAATCCTGGCATTTTCCTTTACTGGGTGGATGCCGATCCCATCCACCATTCACCACAGATTTAATGCATCCGCTGGTGGTGTTTTCTTTTAATTTTTTTTTTTTTTAACTGATCTGTTTTTATTTTAGAAAAGGAAGGCTGGGAGGGGGGTAGGTGATACTTCTGTTTTGTTTACAATAGGCAGAATTCAGTGACTGGTAAAACTGATTATTCTGGGAGTTACTGAAAAACACCAGAAGGACAACCAAGTTGTCAGTCACAGCCAGCACAGCTTCAGAAGGGTAAAGTCCTCCTTGTCAAAGTTAATTTCCTTCTATGACAAGATGACCCACCTAGCTGATCAAGGGGAGTCAGTTGATGTAATCTGTTTGGATTTCAGTAAAGCTATTGATACTGTCTCTCACAGGATCCTCTGGACAAAATGTCCAGCACACAGCTGTTTAAACACTTCACAGCATGAGTGAGCAACTGGCTCATGAGCCAGGCACAAAGGGTTACAGTGAACGGGGTGACATCAGACTGGGCACCTTTCACTAGTGGGGCTCTGCAGGGCTCCATTCTGGGCCCTGTGCTTCTCAACATCTTCATAAATGGTGTGGACACAGGACTGGAAGGGAGACTAAATTTTCTGATGGCACTAAGCTGGGAGGAGCCGTTGACTCCCTTGAATGCGGAGAGGCCCCGCAGAGAGATCTGAACAAATCAGAAGCTGGGCAACCACCAACTGTATGAAGTTTTACAAGGAGAGTGCTGGATTCTGCACCTGGGATGGGGCAACTCTGGATGTAAGGACAGACTGCAGAGTAGGAGACTGAAGACTTGCTAGAAGCATGCATGCATAGATATCCTACCCATCTTCAGTGGGACGTCATCAAATCACCACACATCAGTGAAAGAAAAATGATATTCCAAGTAACATTGAAACTGGTCTCAAAATGAAGGGCTATTGTTGGGTGAAACATACCACATTGTGTTCCACTACAGCAGGAGAAAGTCTTTTTCTTTTGTTATGCAAAAACACAAAGTCCATTTTCTCAGGGCTGTGACCATTTCCTCTCTGCATCATTGCAGAATGGCTCATTTGTGAGGCCGTTTGATCAGCAAGCACTGGCAAGCCTTCACTTCCTGTTAAAGTGAAGAGAAAGCAAAGCTCATCAGAAAGTTTCCCATTGCATTAAACGTTTCACTACAGCAAAAAAAGGCAGTCACCTTTTTTTTTAAACTTTCAGACTGCTTGATTATTTGAAATTTGTTTACCAGCATATTATCAAAAAGTTATTCATCGAATTAATTTAGATCAGAAATTATAAATTCAATTTAGTATTTTTTTTCAAACATAATGGTATTAAAAAAAGTGCCAGTAAAAGTAATATTGACTTTGAGAAGATAAATGGCTAAGAACAAACTAAAATAAAAGGCGTTCTGCAGCAGGAGAAAATGAAAACCTAGATCTCTGCATGATGTTAAGCTTGCTCTGACAGCTTCTTATAGTAGGCAAGAAGATACAAGACAAAAGTTTAAGAAACTCATTTGGACAGACAGAATGAGATCTGAAGGAAAGGCACTGCTCTACAAGATACCAGCCTAAGACAGTGGTTGAATAAAACCAATCAGACAGAATTTCAGTGCAAAGTTCAATACTCACATTTGAGATAAACCTGTGGTGTGTTTCACTCATATATCTCACTATACTTGATTTTAACTAGACAATATCTAATGCTAATACACCTAAAGATAACAAAACCGTATTTTATCTTTTAAGAAACAATTGCTCTCATCACGATTAATTTATTAATAATGAAATAATTGCTCATGTTCTAAAGCCAAGGTCAGCAACTCTCTATGACAGCTTCTTGGGCAGAAGTGTTAATTTTGGTGGGGTTGGTTGTTTGCTTATTTTCAGTAACAGAGACAAAACCCCAAGTAAACCATCCAAACCATCCTCCACTCCCGAATTTGTTTTCAGATGTAAACATATATAGACAACTACAGAATACTCTACTGTCAATCAGAAGACCAAGAAATCTAAAGGTACTCAGAAGCACCCAACACTAGGAAACATATGTAACTTGTGTCTGTGAAGAGAAATACTGATGGGATTCTCTATAGAGTTAACTGGCTGAATTAAAAAAAAAAAAAACCCCAAACTAGGAAGTGCCTTCACTTAGTTACAGTAATTTTCCTGACTGACTTGGTAATACTGCTACAGAACTTTATAAACTTTATGTGAACTTCACAGCTTCACATAACAGCTGTGAAGAATTTCTGTCTGGGCCAATGAAGCACTGGGTAAGAGTTCTTGAGAGACTTTGATCTTGCATGTTGAAATAAATACAGTGAATTGAAGACAATCACAATGGCTACCTACCGCTAATAATTTATCATCTTAAACAACCATCTTGCTATCATTACACATCAGCATCTCCAGTACTAAGTTACACTGGATAGATTATCTAAAAACCTAATTTTTTAGGCTAGGTTCTTTCATGACATTTATTTTCAAAATTCCTTCCTAATTTATTCCTAGATATACTTACCCTTACAAGTAAGTAAAAAGTTGTCTTTTTAAAATGCAGTATTTTAGCAGGCTCACCATTTATAAGGGCATGGAAAGTAATAACTAAAAGGCACTTCTCTTTAAAGGCACTGCCAAGCAATTTCTATGAAGTAGCTTTCTAATAAAACATGTTTTAAAGATACGGGTAATATAGAAAGCACTGAATCCAAAAGCACAGAACATATGGCATTAAAACCAGCCATTAAATATCAGATCACAATAAAAATGAACAGTAATTACCATAGGCAAGTTGACTCATGTGGTGAACAGCATTGTTTGCTTCAGAATTCTGTTGCACTGGCATGCAGCTTTGTGTGGACAGCCCGCTGTCTCCTTGGTCCATAATCAGTGCTTCATCCTCCTCCTCAGTCTTCACACACAAATAATCTATTAGCAGAAAGAGAAACAGTAAGACTGCAGGCCATTCTGCATATCAGTGACAACTGTAGTGCCTGTATCACACCTAGCACTATCTCAATTGTACCACAGGCTATTATAGATTCAGCTTCACTTTAGCACCTACATGCAAAGTCACTTTTAAACACAGACACTGAGGTTTTGACACACACTAGAATGGAAACAGCTTACTATTGTTTAGTTGGTGGGATTTCTGAAACTGTTCAGAACCCAGTTCTCCCTGAAGTGTCCAGCTTCAACAGGAACAGTTACAAGCCAGTAACAAGCACTTCTACAAACTCCACTGTTTACATATTCAAGCGTACGAAAAAAATGCATTAATCTGGTCTTGAAATTTTACTTTCATAATTAAGACTTGTTTAATATACTTGGACAAATCAGTCTACAAATCCTAACTGTATACTTGGTATTAAGATCAATGCAAACACTGGCTCACAATGCAATACTGTGCAGAAACACTGAATGGCAAATCTCCAGTAGCAGATTTTTTTCCAATTAAACACACTACATCAAGAGAAAAATGGTTTCAGAGTAACTGTATTATAGTTATTATTGTTAGATCCAGTGTTTTTGACAGGGTTGGGGAGGGAGTGGAATTCATTTCTGATGAAACTAATTAATGGAAAGAACCTTATGAAGTTAGGAAATAAAACTGAAATTCAGCCAGCACACATGCATGACACTCTAACTATGCATAACACAGGATGTATTTTCCACAGGGTCTCTGCCCTGTTCAGTGCACAGGATGGACTGAGCTCCAGGAAGGAATCAGAATTGTATGAGTGGAACAGCAGTCTGAATCTCTACTCTTACATGAATTCACTCCAAATCCTGTTCTCTCCCAGTTTCTTAAAGAGACCAAAAGGTAAGAATGAAGTTGAATTCCACAGGCCATTCAGTTTTTCCTCTGGCCAATACTCCCCATCTAATTGAAAAGACATAATACAGCAGGGTTTGGATTTGTCTGTCATCAGATTAAGAAACTGATGGTCTGTTCAGAAACACCCATCAACTGCCACACAGTCAAGAGCTTTGTTTATAGGTGTAAGCAAAGCCAAAAAGCTACCTGGGGCAGAGCTGACCTGTACAAAGGAGTTTAGCTGAGGACACACTCTAGGATATGCTGCGTAGGCTGCAAATGGGAGAGCAGATCTTGGCCAGTTTTCATCAGCTGTATGGAAGTAAACAACAGGCTTACTCATGAACTTAATTTAGGTGCAGCTTTTAGCAAAACACTTCAGTGATATTCACTGACTGAAGTTCATTGCAGGCTAACATGAATTATTAGCATGTTCTGAATTATTTAACTGCCTCACAAGCACAAATTTTTTTGTTGACAATCATTTAGTACTCTATCTACTTTGGGAGAGAATTAACAAAGAGTCAGTAAAAGTGCATCTGCATGGAAGCAGGAGGGACAACAATCCTCTCTGCCAATTTCCCCAGCCAGGATGCCAGATTAGTGCATGGTCTGACAAATGCCCTACTTACAGCTGGGTCTCTGCTGTCCTGCAATCCTCTTTCTAGCCCTAACTAGACAAAGCAAAGCAAACTGTATGTTATTTATGCATCCCCAAAAAGCACAGAATTTACCTGTATACTCATAATCTTTGACACAGATCTCATGCCTCACTTAAATAACACTAGCAAAACAACCCTACCTGATCAGCAACTACATCACTCAAATCTACCCTAGAAATAGTGATGAGTATGGAAGAGGGAAAATTCTGTGCAACCAGCACATAGCAAAGACATGGCAATGTCAAAGCAGCTCCATCTGGACTAGATGAAGGCCACTATGATCAGAAGCTAGGAGAGTTTCTACAAGTGGTGGATATTGAAAGCAAGGATTAGTCTTCCATACCCTCCACTACCCTCCCTTAAATAAGTTTCAAAATCAGAATTTCAACAGTGCAGTGGACTCTGAGCAGAAAGTGTTTCCAAAGCCTGCAACTACAGCAACTCACAGCTAGAGAGCAAACATAAGCCAAACAGGAAAATACAGAAAGTAAAACTACCTCAACTAAAAAAACAAAGAAAAACATAACTAAAACCAAACCTACAACAGATTTCTACAATGACATGGAAGCAATGCAGCAACAAGCAGTAATCTCACATTTTAACCTTTCAGGTGACGGCCTTTCAGGATCCTCCTCATTCCCTGGCATTTTAATTTCCATCACCCATTGTGGAACATGGCTACTTTCACACACAGAAGGGAATTATTCTGTTTTCAGAACAGCACTTTTACATGAACAGTCAAGAAACCTGAAGATTAGAATACACCACCACTTCCAGGAAGACTTATTAGTATGACTGGTCACACTGCAACAATAAGGAAAGCAGCTCCAAGAACGTAGACTCACCTGTTTTACACCCACCATTTCCTCCTTTCCCTAATGCATTCTAGTCACCTGGCCTGTAAAGTCAGTGACAAACTTAAATGTCTTTGCTATAGTTTTGACTATATTCATCAGCAAGAGGAATATACATGTGATCAAAAATATTTTGTTTGTAAGACTGTTGAGAATTGAACAAAATTTACTTATAGAATATTAGAATACAGAATATCATTCATATCTTCAAAAATGTGCGACAGAAAAAAATCCAGCTATTTAGCCATAATCTGAAAGACTGCAACTTAGTCCTCTAAGCAATTCTAAATATTTCTGATGCTTCCTTAAAGTGCCCAGGAATAGAGAATATTATCATAAGTACATAGCATGAAACAGTATGAAATACAACTCTGACTCTAAGGCAGAAACCACAGACTGTCAAATTCTATGGATTAATTTATGCTCCTGAAACAAAAAAAAAAAAATTAAAAAAAAAAAAAAAAAGCCATCAAGTGTTTTTTTACTTCTGATTTGGATGAAGATGCAACTGCATTTCTTGTGCCAAGTTAGTAATACATATACATTAACTCACTCCACTGACAGAAAATTTTGTGACATAGATATTTAGGTGTTTCCAGTAAGTCTTGAAAGGAAACTATAAATTACACATTAGTAAGACTTACTAAATAGGCTGATTTATCCAATCATTGCATCAAGTTATCAGTTTAGAAGAACTCTGAATTTCTGTTTGAAAACTGAAGTAACAGTCATATAAAATTAGAAAACATAACCAAACTAATTTCCTTTTCAGACTCAAGGCATACTCTGAGTTATATGATGTAGGCTATGATTTAGAATTTTCAGTAGAGCAGTAGGATATGCTAAAAGCTCAAAGTTCATAAAAAAAAGATGTATTGTACAGAAAAACATTTATAGACAGAGCAGTCCAGTGAAATGACCATATTAAAAAACCAAGATTGGAGGCGAGCTTTTTAATTTCTAAGAAATTTAAGTTCATAATTTAGAATTCTTTCATTAGGAGATCATCTTCACTTCTGCACAAAAAAATCAGGTTGAAGCACATTAAAGGCACTTGCACTTGAATAATTTGCACCAAAACCATCCAACTCTGTGCCTAATCCTGTACTACATTAAATTACAGCTTTTTATGCAGCTCTGTGAAGCCAAGCATCACAAAGAATTTATTTCCAGTAACCAACAAAAAGATATATTTAAAATTAATTGGGACTTGGAAATGTGTTCGTATTAAATGTCAAAAAATACTAAAACCAAGCAAACAAACAAACAACAAACTCTTTCAAAGGCAGAATCAAAAAGAAAAAACACTAAAGCTCAAAAAACCTCTCTAGCAACTATGAATTACATACCAAAACAAATCAAGCAAAGCAACCCCATTCAAATAAATAAAGAACTTACCTGGGTTGAAACTAAGCCACAAAAGGAGAGACAGCTAGCCTTAACTTGGATCAAATTAGATCCTGTGCTATTTATGGCATGACACTTGTGCCAACATACACAAAAAAGTGAACTAACACAAGGGAGAGCCCAGGGACACCAGTGCCTTTCAGGGTTAGTATCATCCCATCACAACTCTAAGTAATCATTTGCTTATTAACTCAATCTCACTGCAGACATAACTGAGAGTTTTAAGCAGATTTATGATAATGAGAGCTAGAAGCACAGAAATACAACCAGATCTGATGCATCAGCTGAAGTGTGAATACAAGATGACAGACTATTTTTTTCTTTCCCCAAATATGTTACTAATAACATACATCATGTAAGCCAGGGGAATAAGGAAGGACTTGTACTGAATCAGACATTACCTGATGAATGCTCTCACTAGTTGCAGAAACACAAATATAAGTGATCATCAAGCACAGAATGATTAAGGGAGGTTGGTGAAAGAGATGGCTGAAAGTACTGATTAGTACTAAATCCTACCCAAACTCTACTACAGAGTTCCTGAAGAGCTTATTGCAAAATCACTGGAAACTTTTCATAGAAATCTGGTGGGTTTTCTTAATTTTCTAAGAGTTCAGTTAGACACACCTCTGTATTTCTGCAAACATTATCTCAACACACCCAGGTGAAACAGCCACCCACGGAAGCTCTGTATAAATCAAACCAGATTTTACAAAGATGTTTAAATACTGCACTCAGGAAAAAAATGGTAGCACTCATCTTAAGTCACATCCTTAGCATACTTCTGACTATTTTGTTCATCCTCTAGATATGTTGTCAGGGCTCAGAGACACCAGAACACTCTACCAGAGATAAAATACTTAACAACAATCTCTGAACATTGAAACAGTTAATTTAGAACGCTGCTGTCAGAACTTGCAACAAACTAAAAGACAACAGAAATGTTGTACATTCAGCTTAAACAAACCAATTACTATGGAGAGAAGCAAAATAATAAAACCAGGTTTCCTGTACCTTTACATGTCATATTTAGATCACTGAGATGATAAAACCACTGAAAGTCAAGGTAAAACCACTCTCACATAAAGACTTTCGGTGCTTATTAAGACTGGAGCTCATACTGCACCTTTTGATTGAACAATATTAATGTCATATCTTCTCTATTGCCAGGGAGTAGCACAGGCTTAGTATTTGCTAGGATTACTGAGTTACAAACAAAGCCAATCAGGAAACCAAAGAATTGAGGACAAAGGAGAAGCACCAACAAACGCACCACTGCCCACGTTTATTTAATAGATTATATCACAACTGCTCTGCTCCCAGCCTCCTGCCATCTCAGTCCTACCCCTGTAGCTCATGTTGACACTTGCAGAACTGCACAGCAAACTGGCTATTTCCTGGTCAGAAAAGTTCCTTGAACAATGAAATCATACAAGAAAATTTGGCATCTGAGCAAGACACAACTGGAACTTCTTTAGAGAATAGGTCTGTGACACCAACAACCTAAATGGGCATAAACTAATCCGAGTCTGTATAAACATCACTCCTCTGAAGGGCAAGGTGAAGCATGTACCTGGTGGAAATAGACCTGTTTTGGTCAAAAGTCAAGGTATCTGAAGTCTAAGACACTGAAGTCGCGCTGTGCACTGTGCCTTCTGATAGACAACTCATTAGATCGGGCCTCTCACTTTAGGAGCAGCACTCATCTCTCCCTTACTCAGGTTTTGTATCTGAGCAACTACAGCGCTGGGGGAACCTATCAAAGCCGAGCCCTGCTGTTCCGCGGAAAAGCCTCCCCGAGATTTTGGTACTATGCTCAGCTGCCATCTGAGGCCTATGGAAAGCAAAAGCTTCCTCTTCCATCAACACTGAATTGAGGCGACCAAGCTGTGGCTGGGCCACATTACTGAGACCTAACGTTCCCGCGAGTGCTGCCCCTGAACAGGCATTCCCGCGCCCCGGGAACAGGCATTCCCGTGCCCCGGGAACAGGCATTCCGGGGAGGCCCGGGGGCCGCGAACAGGCGCGGCCTGAGGGGCGAACAGGCGCGGCCCCACC
>VZRH01007808.1:177429-191784 GCA_013397555.1 Urocynchramus pylzowi
GCTCCTCCAGCGGCCGCGGCTTGCGCGCAGCAGTGTGCCGGCGAGCGAGCCGAGGAGCCGGCGAACAGCCGGTCCGCTCCGCCCCCGCAGCGGCCAGCGAGCCAGATGCCCCGCTCCCTCAGTCTGCGGCCAGGCCGCCCGCTCCCTGAGCAACTCGCCCGCTCCCCCAGCAGCCAGCCAGTGGGCCCGCTCCCGCAGCAGCCCTGTCGTTGTCGCAGCAGCCAGCCAGCCAGCCGGTCCGTCAGGGGGCCCTTTCCTCCAGCAGCCCGCCGGAGGTACGCTGCCGGACGCGGCTCTCGTGTTACGGAAATGCCCGGGCTTTGTCCGCGCCCCTTTGGGCTCCCTGGCGCTGCCGCACTCCGTGCCAGCCGAGGCCACGCTGCGGGCAGCAAGCTCCGGTTCATGCAGTGTGTTTGGATCCCTGGGGAATGCCGAGCTGCTCCCTGGGCCCTGCGTCAGGTTTCACGGTACAAACCCGTCTGGTTCTTTCAGCACACCAACAGACTGAGTTTCGGTGCTTTAGAAAGCCCGCTATTTTTTTGATTCGGGGCTGGGAATCAGCAGGTCCAGAAGATGCCCTGCCGAGATACCCCATGGCTGTCCTCATGCTCCCCCCTGGAGGCACAGGAATCTCTCTGGGGGTATTTATTCAGGGAGTGGTTGGAAAAATCAAGGAATTGATTAGGTTGGAAAAGAAATTTAGAGAGCATCCAGCCCAACCTATGATCTGACACCATGTTATTGACTAAGCTGTGGAACTAAGTCATACTGAGTTCTGTTTAAAAACACCACCAGGGAAGGTGATTCCACTATTTTCCTGGGCAGCCCATTCCAACATCGCAAATACAGTGACACAGTGTAAAAATACTGGATGTGGGTGGTTATGGGACTTGATCTGTTCATGGCTTGGGGCCGCAAAGTGGCCTACGACAGCCTGCAGGATCAAAGAAAGTACAGTTCAGCAGCACTATGCAAGGCAAAAGAAGAGCAATCCCTGCAGCTTCAATCAAGAGCTTTTAAAGAAAGTAAAGGCGGTGTGTGAAAAGTTCTGTTTAGGAAATGAATAAAAATCAAGGAAAGGGGTGGATTGAGGTAAATTGGGGAGGAACAAGACTATGGTGATACTAAGTGTTTTTCTAGCTTTTCTCTGGGATATGTACATACATTGGTGTATGGGGGTCAGACATGTCAGAGGGCCCAGGTGCCCATGGTGTAGTTCTGGAGTGAATGCAGGTGTGTGAGTAAATGTGTGAGCACTAATGAAGGTAAAACTGGATGGTTCAGCAAGTGGAGAGGTGGCCCAGAGTCAGGAATGTGTTTAAAGGTAGGACCATGGGTCACCTTGCTACTGAGGACCAGAGGAATCCTGGCCAGGTGCTGGAGAGACCCTAGAGCTGAGCAGGTCTCAAGGGGTGAGGGGGTCATGTATCTGAGCGTAAAATTGAAGTGTTGTGGGGGATCTTGGATGCCCTGGACAACACTGGGTCCTGGAATCTCCTGAATCATCTGCAGCTTGTGCTGTTTTTCCAGCACACTGTGAGCACACTGCCTTCTGTAGCTGAAGCAAGAAGGCTTTGTCAATAGGCTTCTCTTGATCAGACCACCTGTACTAGACATCAATCACAAGATTCCCTTTGTTGCCTTGGTCTGCAATTCTTACCCACAGGCTTTCTTACTAATTTTCTGGTGGTGGTGACACCTTTGGTGCAACTGGACCTTTATTCTCTTCAGCTTTCAGCTGGCTTTCCATGTGCAAAACCTCCTGCCTCTTGTGCAGAGGGACCTTGGAGAATGGCGTGGGGAAAAAAGGGTGTTGCTTGCTATCCCAAGCATGGACTACCCTCTCTTGCTCTATTCTTTACAACTGCTACCTTCTCCTTGATGGGGAATGGACAGATCCCCTTGATCTTGAATTATTTCTGGTGGCAGCTGCTGTCCCAGAACAGTCAGATCTGAGATGGGTCCACTAGTTTATCTTCTTTTCTGACTCTCTAATACTCCTTAATATTTTTATAATTGTAACATTTTTAATTAACAATTACAGCTGTTTCCCTTGCATGGTGCAAGAGACACTATTTTGAAGTGTCTAATTCTTATAAAAGATTTATCTCCAAACTATGCATCACTTCTTGTAGCACTGTCTTCTGAGTAGTCATCCCATTCCTCAGCCTCTGCAGAAGTGAAATGCAGTTCTGTAATACTGACTGGAAAGGGCTTTCATCTTCATGCTCTACTCTGTTCAAAGGGCAAAGACATATGGGTATTCTAGTTCTGTAGTAATGTGCATCATGCTCCTTTTTTTCTCTTTTATGAGAACAATAATAGCTTTTTTACTGTAATTTACCCATGTAGACTTTTCTGCAAATATAGATTGATGCAGCTCCATGTCAGGCAAACAAAGTTTGTCTCCTGAACAAGCACATTATGCTGATGTAGGGTAGAGTCTTCTGTTTCCTTAGTTTGAGCTAAATCATCATATGGATGATTCCTAGAAGTAGTTTCAGAAGAAGGAGAGTTTTCAGTAGAATTTTATTGTATTGACATTCTGTAGATTGGATCCATTCTCTGGACCAGCCGTATCCTGCTTTATGCTTCTGCTTGCTGAGTGCTGCTTGATGCACTAACACAGGAGGTGATGTGGGGCTGCTGATGTTGGAGTTTCATGTGGGAATTCTGCACTGTAGGCAGTAAAGGCTCCAAGTTCTTTGCATGATCCAATACTTGTGCATGTCTGCACAATTTCTGAATTCTGTTACATGTTCTGGATTGTCAGTTGCCAGACCCATAGACAGAATCTTAGGAGGAGTATTGTATTCATTGAACCACACCTTCATACTGGAAAGGCTAGTAACCCAGACCACTGGGTAAATCCAAGCTGTATTTGCCAAGATCTGTGCTTCTTTTGCATGATGTAGTTTATTTTTGTGATAAATAAAATTACTCACCCTTGGGTTCAATTTAGTTTCATTGTCAGTGGGTTTCACTCTATAAACCAGAAATTCCTCAGCCAGAGGTGGCAGACACTTAAACCTTGCCAGTAGTTGAAGTGGCTGACTGCTACTAATTTTTGTTAGTAGCAACTTTTAGTAGTTAGTAGCTACTAACTTGTTTTGTTTAGTAGATTTATTTTGCTTACATCTATATATTTAATTGTGACCTTAAAAACAAAATTTTCTTGTTCATTTGGTAGGAATTGAACCTTTTGAAAACAGGTTTTCTCACAAAGGCAGTAAAATGCCAGCTTCTCCACACTATTGTTTTATCTATTACTCAGCCAGTTTGCTGCATTCACAATGTGGAGGGGCAGTGCTGTTGCCTGAATTTAGAAAGAAAAACACTTTCCAGACAATATTAGTATAGATAATACAAAAAGCAGATCTTTAATGGAAGCTTCCAGGTGCCCCCATGGCTATGGGCACAGGTGGAATCAGCTTTGTTGTAGTTTGTTTGTTGTATCAAAGGCTAGTTCCATTTCTCTCCCCTTCCATTCGTTTAATCTGTCCCTCAAGCTATCTTGTCTCTTTTTGCCAGACCCTTCCCTGCCAATAAAGGCAACCCTGCCCCTTCTTCCGTGCCTGTCAAGGCAACCCTGCCCCTTTTTCCAGAACATTCCCTGCCACTCTCCACCTAGACCAATCCTCAACAGAGACTTTCCTCCTCCCCCTATCCTGGTTGATTTCTGCCCCTTAGTTCTGCCTCTAGTGCCACCTTATTGGATGTCAATTTGTGTCCACCCCCATCCTACTATAGTTTAAAACCCCGTGCACAGAGGTGCTCAGGGCTCTTTGGGTCCTGACCCCTCTGACTCTAATAAACTGGTTGGAGCTTCACAACTAGAGAGTCTCCTCTACCTTCTTTACCCAGTCACTGCCCTGCTGCTGAGGAATGCTGTCTCTCTGTGTAGAGCACTGCTGGCTCTAAGGTTCTGCTTCTGGCTTTACCCCCACCAAGGCAGTTCCCCACACTCGCCGCTCCACCGGAGCAAATTGAGCTAGCCTGGGTTTTGGTGTGCAGTGGCAGAGATTTGTACAATTTTTATAATGTCAGTTAGTTCATATATCTAACAAATATTATCAAGTTATAAGAGCAGTTGGTTAGGTCATTTTCCTCCAGGTTCTGCCCCATTAGAACCCTCCACTGATTTTTTAGCCCTGCATTTTGTTATGGCTGCGATATATGGTGCGAAACAAAGTGTCCTTGCTGGACTAAAAAGATTAAACAGGATTTTAAGTGTAGTAGAAGGGTTAGCTTACTGTTCTAAGAAGTAAGGGAAAAGGGTAGGAAGAGTACTAGAAGCTACAACCATGTATTAGCAGTCTACAAAGCTACAAGTATATGAGAAATGCATAGAAAGCAAACATTTTTAGGTATCAGTACTGTCACACTTTCTGGTGTTTGTATAGTTTCATCTGGTACATTTCTGGGTCGTGTTTACTTGTAAATTAATTCAATGACAGTCTGGACACAAACCTCAAGTATTTTAAGATGGGCACAGAGTGTCTTGAAAGTTTTTCATCTTCAGGTTTGAGCATCTTGGCAGTAAAATAATGCAGTTCTTGTGGAATTTCAGCTTCTGTGTGCTTCAAATAGTGCAGAATCAGAGGCACCTGAGATGAAGTGTTCTGTTAGCAGAATGATAGTGCCTTCATATATTCTTGATCTACAGAAGAATGACTGATTCTGTCTTTGTATGTTCCTGATCTACAGAAAAATCCTTTATCATATTCCAGCAGTTGTCAGTCATGCTGTGTAGACACTGACCAAAGATTCTTGGAGAAGGAAGACTGAAGCAGATCACACAAGTTGCATCTGTAATTCCCAAAGACTGTAGGCAGTCATCTGTTAAACATAACAGGAGTGCCAGAATTGCCTTTATTTTTTGTTCTCTAGAGAAACAGGAACTTTGTCATGTTAAGTCAACTTTGTATGGATATAAGGAAGCAGTCTCTGAAAATAATTATTTGGGAAGAGGTCTTGAGACGCTGTAGAGGCTAAATGGGGTACCAAGAAACAGCTTAAGAAGTGAAGTAGCAGAGTGAGTGATACGGGATACTTCAGATGGTAAAACATTAAACTGCTACTGAGTAAGCCTTTAATAAGTACCAAAAGGAGGTACTTCCTAAAAGGAGAACATGTAAAGGATGAACGTTAAATACTACTAATAGTATAATAGTTCTGTGCCAGCCTTTTAAATATGTAAATCAACTTAACTACTTAGGTATCCAATACTGTATCCTTAGAGATTCTTAGAATGTTCTGTACATCTGAAAATAGTTTTCTAGTTGATGTGATAGAAGAAATAGCATTTTGCTTCAGCCCAAAAGGAGTAAAGAGTAGAAGTAGGAAAAGCATTAATTCCGTTTTCTATTTCTTGTTACATCTAGTTTTAGATGTGGTTTGATCTTTTCTTGCACCTGTTAAGTGATGTTGGGAACCTGTAAAGAAGAGAAGTTGAAGATAAAATCAAAAGAGGGAGAAGGATGCAGGGGAGGGGAAAGGTTTTGGGGGAAGGGTAGGCAATGGGGAGAGAGTGTATGTCCCTGAGTACCCAACCAATCAGGAAGGGGACAGGGACCCCCACCCCCAGCCACAAAAGGGTATAAAAAGGTTGCTGTTTTAATGAAGTGTGCGTGTTCACCTCTTTGAAGAAAAAAAACTGGACTCAGCTGAGTTGTTGATCCTAATAAATAATTTTTGCTTCAAAGACTTGGTCCCCTCTCAATTCTATTGTAAAATGAGTTATTTCTCACAATTTGGTGACTTGTCCAGGATCCTTAACTTCTGGCCCTGTGACAGCACTGTGTGGCCACAGGTTGAAGGCTCACTGGCTAGCAGTGCCCTTAGTGGCTGGAGGGCTCACACAAGGACGGCTGTCCCCGATCTCTGCTGAGACCTTTTAGTGTGGCAGTGATTGCTGCGGCATGGGTGACACAGCAGGGGTACAGCACAAGGAACCCGAGATGAAGGAAGCAGGGAAGGACCACTTGCCTGAGTTTCCAGGGAAGGTTTATTCATGAAAGGGGTCAGGAGCAAGTGACAGGGAACATGGGTCTGACTACCATTTTTAAAGAGGGGATGGTACGAGGGGTGGACACAACTCTTTAACCAATGAGGGAATCTTAGGGGAGGATTACGTCAGATAACATAACCAATAAGGATCATTCAGGGGAGGGAAGAAGCTTTACAAACCAATCAACCATCAATGTAGAACTGACTGACACAGAACATTCGAGAATATAAGGGGAGTGACAACACTGACTGACAGGAGTAAGGGGCAGCGCGACCTTGGACTGACAAGGACTTAAAAGGGAATGAGGGGAAGAACAGGGATATTGACACTGATGGGCAGACAAGTGGCGGGAAAACTTTTTTGGTAAATAACTTAGGATCAAACCATTAGGAGGAACAATGGGAATACATGGGAGAAACCATTACAACTGACTAACACAGAAAATCTAATTAAAACAACTTTAAAACACCCACTTCTACTTCTCCCACTTTTTTTGTTTTATAATTTTGAAGAAAAGTTGGGGAGGGTATAAACTTGTCCCTTTAAACTTCAGTTACACTTTGTCCTCTTCCCACCACTCTTGGTCAGTGGTGGCGGCAGCAACAACAATTTTTGAAGACTTTGGCTTGGTAGTGGTGGTATAAATGATCCGTTTCAAAATTCCGAAACCTAAGGAAACATAAAATAAAGCAACTACAAAATAACTGATGTCTTTGATAACTGAAAGCATCCATCCTGACAGGCCCCAGTTCTTAAACAGGTCTCTAAACCAGTCCTCATTTTCCTGTTTCACACTTCCAACCAGTTCTTTCATTTCACGGATGGACGCGTGGATGCTTTGGTTTCTGGTGGATAGATTGAAGCGACACAGCCCCTCGAATTGTTGGCACCCATGCCTGTGTGACATCAGCAGAAAATCAATCGCAGCCCGATTTTGTAGGATCACCTTCCTGGTAATTTCCTCATCTTCAAGGAGGTTACTCAAGGCAGTCGATGTCAAATGTGCCTGCTTCATTACCCAACATTGTAAATTTCCTAATTCACTCAAAGCCTTGGCCGCCGCCACCCATGGAAGGAATACGGAGACAGCGACTCTTTTGGGTTTAGCGCAGTGATAAATTTCAGAATCACAATGTTCATTTAATTGACTTGCACCCCTTTTTGAAATTTTTGCTTTACCTTTGGAATGCTGAATTGGAATTTGGGTCATGTTGGGGGAAGCAAGGGAGAGACGCCCCAGGATGCATGGACCTCCTAGAAGGCGAGAGGGAATCCCTGGGTATGCTTGATCTCCACAAATAAGAAACGTTCCCTTGTCTAATTTCTGCACGTATGAATCATCCGTAGATGGAGCACCTACTTTAGTAATGTGTGTACACCATTGATCAGCCCTGAACGGAATTTTGTGTTACTTGATATTCTCATATAAATCTGGTTGAGAACTGGGCTGGTAATCAAACTGAATACAATAATCTGCTTTGGCAGACCCCAGTAGTTCAAATTCTTGGGGCTCCTCATCACTGTATTGGAGGTTGTAGACCCATTTGCACCAAGGAACAAGGGGGTTTAAGACTGCTGATTTAGCATAATTAACGATCCCCCCAATACCTGTAAATTTCAGCCCATTGATTTGGGGGGTTTTTCTTGTTAAACTTACTCTGGATGTTTCACAGTGAGGTTGGGTACTCTGCTAACTTAGAAGGGATTCCCACCAGGCATGTTGATATGGGATTCTCTGCTGCATTGGCGGAGAGGCACAGACGATCTTGATTGAGGGCATGAGCTAGGGTCACCCAAACATTCTTTTGGGGCTGTGGCACAATCCATGTGTCCAAGAACTGGATGAGGATTGGGAACTGGTGCAGGCGGAGTATGTTGAGTGCCATGTCCAATCAGGTGGATGTCTAAGGGGAAAATGATAGGGTAGTACAAAGTGAGTGAACAACATAACAACATGCCACTTGTCTGAGAGGAAGTAGAATTCAAAAAGGGACTTAAAACTTTCCTCTTTGCTCGTGGCGTTTTTGTTTAGAGGCAATGGCCTCGTCGGTGGGATCTTCTTGGGTGGTGGGTGTGACGACCCTTGACTTGACTTCTTTCTCCTTGGGGGTATAAGGTTTTATCCACTTTCTAGGTAGCCACCTAGTTCCTGAAGGTGTGGACACACACTTGTAACCCTGTCCCCAGGTTATAAGCTTGAAAGGACCCTGAATCTCTCCTGGATCAGGGTCTCTCACCAATATGGGAGGTCTTTCCTCTGGCTTTAATTGGTGGCATTTTTGAAAGGGTCGCAGGACTGGAGGGTTTGGATTGTCAAAAGAGCAGTTTAAAAAGTTAATTTTAAAAAGAGCTTTGCAAAGCCTTAGGTGCAGTGATAGAACATGGACATCTCCTCTCTGGTGGAGGAAGACTTTCTTAAGTGTTTGATGGGTCCGCTTTATCACAGCCTGGCCAGTGGGGGAGTGAGGAATTCCTGTATGATGTTGCACCCCCCCATTCCTGTAAAAACTCACCAAATGCCTTGGAAGTATAAGCTGGGCCGTTATCAGTCTTAATATTGGTTAGGACCCCCAAAGTTGCAAAGGCTTGCACTAAATGTCTTTGTGCATCAGTAGTTTTTTCTCCTGTGTGGGCTGAGGTGAAAACCGCTCCTGAGAAGGTGTCTACTGACACACGTATATATTTCACCCTCCCAAACTTAGGTACATGTGTAACGTCAGTTTGCCACACCTCACAGCTGCAGAGTCTTCTTGGGTTCACTCCTGAGCCCAGCGATGGCAGGGAGGACTTTGGCAGTTAGGGCATGTGGCCATGATTGCTTTGGCCTGTTCATGCCTTAGATGGAATAGGCAGACCAGACCAGGAACATTTTGATGGAACTGCTGATGGCTAAGTTTAGCCTGGTGAAAGATGTTAGGCTGACCAATCAGCTGTAGAGGGGCGGCTAGGGCATCTGCTCTACTGTTCCCTTCAGAGATAAAACATGGGAGGTCGGTGTGCAACCTCACATGCATCACGTAAAAGGGTTGCTCTCAATGGGAAACCAAGTAAACAAGTCTTGAGAGCAAGCTAAAAATGATCAGGTTGGAGACCTCTTTTAAAATGGCACGTTCTGCTCTGGACACCACTCCAGCTACACAGGCCGAATCTGTTACAATATTGATTGGTTTGGGGAACTTCTCAAACACCCTGACGGCTGCGTCCAACTCGGCGACTTGAGGAGAGCCGTCCACAACTTTAGCATCGGCTTCCCATTGCTGAGTCTGAGGATCTCTCCTAGTCATTGCTGACTTGTGGGATCCTCCGGATCAGTAAAAATTGTCAGAGCTTTCAGTGGACATCTACTTTGGAGGTCTTTTGGAACCAGATTAAATTTGATGTTGAACAATTTGTGTGCTGGATGTTGTATTGAAATTTGGCCTGGGTAACTGTCCAGGGCGAACTGCAAGCTCTCATTCTCGTGGAGCAATTGCTCCAAGGACTCCTTGGTCATTCTCCCCATTGATGTTTCAGTGGGGAGGTGAATACATGTGAAGTTGTACCCTGACACAATGCCTCTCTAAGCATCCACTTGAGGGTCACCTGGCTCACTCTGGCACTGCGAGCAGCAGGGGACAGTCTCCTGTTCCTTGGGGGACCAGGAGGGCGGCTAAGGCTTTCTCCTTGAGTGGGTGAGACACTGAGCGACGAAGGCAGAAGAGAGAGAGTGGACTCCAGTTGGGGGAAAAGTCTGGGTTTATTGAAGAGAACTCCAGAGAGATCCACTGCCCAGGGGAACCAACCAGCTGAAGATACCAAGCTGGACTGTGCAACAGCTTATAAAGGGGGGAGGCAATAGGGGAGGGATTCGCCCTTCTGCCATATAGTGGGTCTATAGGAGGGCGTGGGTGCAGGGATACAGACATGCTAGGGTAGCCAATGAGAACAGATCAGGGGAGGGGCCCTGGCCCCTGAACCAATCACTCAATGCCTCAGGTAGAAGTTTCTAGAAGGAGAAGATGGGTTGCCGAGAGACGGACACCAGGGAGAGCTCAAATCAAAGGGAGGGGGTAGGGAGATTGACAGCATGAGGCAACCAGAGACAGGACCATTATAAAACAGGGAGGAACTGGGACCAACCAAAGCACAACGTATCAGAACTACAGCATACAAAAAGCAGTACAACAGCACCCCACCAACAGTTGCAGACGAACTCTAGCCCATGNAGATGGGTTGCCGAGAGACGGACACCAGGGAGAGCTCAAATCAAAGGGAGGGGGTAGGGAGATTGACAGCATGAGGCAACCAGAGACAGGACCATTATAAAACAGGGAGGAACTGGGACCAACCAAAGCACAACGTATCAGAACTACAGCATACAAAAAGCAGTACAACAGCACCCCACCAACAGTTGCAGACGAACTCTAGCCCATGTGATCAGCTGAGCCATCAGCTCTTGTGGCCTTGTGATGGTTTTGGACAACTGATGACCAAGGAATACCCACTCTATGATTAAGAGGGGATCTCTCTGATCTGTGTCCCATTGAAAAATGAGCCCATGAAGCTGTGGCAACTTACCCAAGATGATGAATCAGAAGGGCAGGACTTCACGGCAGTGATGAGCTTGCTGGCCTGCCAGAGTTGACTGTACCTTCTCGAGCGCTGCCTTGGCCTGTTTGGTCAGGGCCCTCGGGGAATCCAGCTCCTCTCCTCCTTTTGAAAAGTTGAAAAGAGGAGACAAATTCCCCATGGTGAGCCTCATCCAGGGCCTGATCCAGTTCAAGGACCCACACACTTGATGGAGGTCTTGGAGAGTCTTAGGGTTGTCATTAATGAGAACTCTCTGGGGTACAATGATACGGTTGGAAATTTTGAGGTCCAGATACTTCCAAGGAGGCAGCTTCTGTACCTTTTCCTTTTGGAGCTGAAATCCTGCTGCCGACAAGGCTGTGATAGCGTTCTCTAGCACACCTGCAAGCACATTGCTGTCGGGGGTACAAACAAGGATGTTGTCCATGTAATGGTAGATGACACAGTCTCCCGCCCTGGTGTGCACAGGGGACAAAATCTTGGTGACATACCACTGGCAGATGGTAGGGCTGTTCTTCATCCCTTGTGGGAGAACACGCCAGTGATAGCTCTTCGTGGGAGCTTTCTGTTGATGGCAGACACAGAGAAGGCAAAGCGTGGCGCATCGGCTGGGTGGAGGGGAAGAAGCAATTTGGAAGAAGCAATCCTTAATGTCAATGGCAGGCAATTGCCAGTTTTGGGGGAGCATTGAAAGGGAAGGTATCAGTGGTTGGAGGGACCCCGTGTCCTCAATGACAATATTAATTCTTCTCAAATCAGGAAGGAGACGCCTTCTGTTTTTCCCAGGCTTCTTGGTAACAAATATGGTGGAATTCCAGGGGCTGTTGGTTTCTACAGTGTGACCCTTGGCTAATTTGTCTTCTACAATTTGAGTGAGGGCGCTCAATTTTTGCTTATTCAGTGACCACTGTTCTACCCACACTGGTGTATCTGTAAGCCAGTTCAGCTTTTGGGTAGGGCGTGCCTCAGTGGCCACTACTAAAAATCCTGAGGGGCTGGTAACTCCAATTTGGCCCCCCATTGGGACATAGTGTCTCTCCCCCACAGGGTGAATTTGGAATTTAAAACAAATGGATGCACAGAGGCCAGTTGTCCATTTGGTCCCTCAATTTGGACAATGCTCTTTGAACGTTTGCCAGTTGGGAACCCCCAACGCCCAAAACGTTGCTGCGTATGTTTTGCAGCTCCTATTAGGCAGCCCAGCCCCTTATCCCTGAACCTTCCCTGCCCTGGTGAACTCTCACCTTGGGCCAATCCCTGACTGCAGCGCTCCTTTGGAATTCCCGTATTCCTTGAAGTCCCATTGGCCCATGTGACCTACCCTCTTTTCTCCCCTACCCTGATTGGTCCCAAACAAATTATGTATCCCCCTTACTCCTCTCTTGAAATCTCCCCATTGGACAACTGTTTGTAACCACCACCTGAGTTGAATCAGTTTAAAAACCCATGCACAAAGGTGAACCTCAAGACAGGTATGTCTCCCTTGTTGACGAGTGGCGGCATGCTCAGTGAGTCGGCATTCAGGCAGGAGAAGGCGGTAGAGCAGTGGGTAGAATCACAGTAGCATTGCATCAGGCTGCAGCAGGATTGCAGGCAGACAGCTGTGAGAACAGCTGGATAGGAGAGCTGGCCTGTGGACAGGTGCAGCAGGGGCAAAGGCTGGGTGAGAAGGGTCAGCGAAGAGTGGGCAAGAGGGCAAGGGCTAGGGCCAGGAGCATGGCTAGGCACAGGGCTCGGAGGCAGTCAGTTGGGCAGTTGGTAGATGGCAGCGCTCAGGAAGCCGGGACTGGATTTAGCAGCTCTGGCGGGCTCATGTGACACACTCCATAATTGTTTATATACCACATAGTTTCTTCCATGGTCTGATCACTCAAAAAGGATTACTGCATAGTCTGGAGAGTCTTCCCCTAGCAGCAAGGGCTGCCCCCCTGTAGTAGTTTAGAGTCTGGTAGTGGAGGCTTTCTTCTTCCCCGATCGACTGCTGGAAAACGTCCCTAGCGATAGAACCCTTCTCTATTTCTTAAAGGGAGTGCTTGCTCACCTGTTAGGGAGAGACATTCCTCAGCAATCCCCTCCCCTTCATGAGAACTTGCTGCTTTTGCACATGCTCCTAGAGCACGTGTCCTTCTTCTGCTTTGCCATTTGAGATCTGTCTTGCTTTGAAAGATGGGTGTCTGCTAAGGAAGGTGGAAACCTCCCTTGGAATGGAGGATATGACTCCCCTCCAAATTATTATAACTTTGAAATTTAAGGGTTTTAGGCAAAGATGGGAAATGGAATAACAGTTTTTTACTAGTATGTGTATGTATAATAAGGCAAACAGGCAACAACAATGGGAGCAACCACAAACAAAACCAGAAGCCCAGTGACAGCCTTCTCTCTGCTGTCGGGCGCTTTCCCCTTCTGTGCAGTTCCAGGCACAGCTGGCGGAGAGTTGGCTGTGCCTGGAACTGCACAGAAGGGGAAAACTGCACAGTTGGCTCTCGGCCAGTCATTCTCCCCATAGCAGCCAAAGCCTGTCTCCCCTCCACTGTCAAGAGGAAGAGAGAGAGCGCTAGAGGCTGTGCCCAGACCCTTTTCCCAGCCCCTTTCCCCAGCCCAAAATCTTTCAGTAACTCTGCCCTTCCTAAGAGAAAAACCCCTCAGGTAGGAGTGTAGCTGCAGTCCTCTCTCTCCTCTGTGGTTACATTTCTCTGTCTCTCTGAAGTAGTGGTCATTACTGTTTCTAAGCAATGAATGGGAGAAAATTCCCTAAGAGAAGGAAAGCAAAAGGAAATAATCCTGACCCTCTAAGAACAACAAATACCAAATTTAAAACCACAGTCAAAAATCAGAGTTTATAACCACAGTTCAAGAAATAATATTAAACAATGTTGAGGTATTGTTATTTCAAAATTCAGTTGGTACTTCACAGTAGTGGTGGTAACAGCAGGAGAGGAGGAAGAAAAATGGGAACCTTTGCAAGAGTTGTGTTAAATGGCCATTCAGGAGTTAAGAGTTCTCTTCAGAGAAGCTGGTAGTTTAGGGATGGTAGTGACTCATGAGCTGTGGAGTGCATGCCTTTGTCAACACCCTCTACAAGATCTCCCCCACTTCATCTGAGAGCTAACAAGGCTCTACGGGAGACATGGCATATAGATTATATAAGTCCTTTCAAGGTATCAGAAGGAAAACAAGTGCTGGTCAGGATGGAGGTAGTTTCAGGTTTCGTTGAGGCTGAAGCAGTAGGATGGCCTATTGAGAAAGCATAGTAAAAGTGCTGAAGCAATGGTTCAGTTACTTGTCCAAACCCAAGTCTATCCCAAGTCTGTAGTCTATCATCTATATGACAACAGTAGTCATTTTTGTCTTGGTTTGAAAAACAGGTGTCTGCTAAGGAAGGCAGGAGCCTCCCTTGGAATGGAAAATGTAAACCCCTTCCCTCCGAATTTGTATAATTTTGAAATTAAGGGGCTTTCTGGCAAAGATATGAGAATAGGAGTAACAGTTCTTTACTAGTATGTGCAACAAGGCAAGCACACAACAGCTACAGCATTAGCAACAGGCAGCAGCACAGACCAGGCCCGGCCCTCACAGCCGCGGCGCTTTCCCCTTCCCTGCAGGTCCGGTCACGGCCGGCAGGGGCGCTGCTGGCTCCGGCCGGGCAGGGCGGGTGCGATGATTCCCCCGCAGCTGCAGGGGGCGCTGTGGCGCGAGCTCGGGGAGCAGGCGGCAATGGCGGCTCGGCCCAGGAGGGAAGGGATGGGGGAGAGCGGAGAGGCTTTGCTGCACAAACC
>VZRH01007812.1:0-88129 GCA_013397555.1 Urocynchramus pylzowi
CCTGCTCTCCTCTGCCATGCCGTCTGAGGCCCTGCGTGAGGCCCTGCGTGAGGCCCTGTGTGAGGCCCTGCTCTCCTCTGCCATGCCGTGTGAGGCCCTGCGTGAGGCCCTGCTCTCCTCCGCCGTGCCGTGTGAGGCCCTGCGTCCGTCCTGCCAAGTGCCGCGCCCTTTGCGTGAGGGCCTGTTCACCTCCCCGGCTCAGGCGGGGCAGCGCTTCCCACCGCGCCTGCCTCATCTCTCGCTATAACTTCATTTACGCTAAAGAACGCTTGGAGGCAGAGGGCATTTTGAAGCGATACATCTGTGACTTGGAGACCATCCAGAGGATAATATACGTTGCCGTTGTGGTGAGAAAGAAATATTATTTCTTAATATACAGGCTGGAGGTGTGTTGTAAAACGCTATGTCTGCACTGGATTAAATTGTGGGTAAATTAGCATTTCTGTCAAGTGCAGAAAAGCTTTCTTTCTTTTTTTATTTTGATTTTTCTTTCTTCCCCTCACACTTCTACATTGAACTCTCAATGTAGTGTCCTACCTGACCTGTCCCTAGATTGGAACAGGGTCAATGATTTATTGTACAGGTACTAAAAGAAGACTGATTTGGTCTAAAAAGTAGATGAATATCTGCAGTGATCAACATTCCTTAGTTAGAAAAAAATCTTTTGGGAATGCTGCGTTAAATACTACAGCACTACAAAGCTAAAAATCTTTCCATATCATGCTTTCCTTATACTTGTAGCTATGTGCTTTTTTAGTTTAATTGGGTCCCTCGAAACCACCTAGATACCCCACATTTACCAGAAACTCAGTTTGAAGAGTCTTCATTTTTTCTGTATTGAATCTTCTTTTCTATAAAAATAACACATACCTGTATTAGAGAGGCAGCATTTCTTAATGTGTGTGATCCCAAGCACATTTTACTTACTGAAGATTTTTTCTTTCAACCATCATTCAGTTTACACTCTCCAACCTCTTTTCCCAACCAATGAGGTGTTCCTGTCTTGCATGTTAGGCTGTGGCACATAAAATGCTGTTACTCATATCTTTGAATGTGATTGCATTGATCATGGGCATGTGATGGAATCCTGTGCAAATATAGAAGATTATGTGGGAAGCTTTCCAATCTTATCTTCTGCAAATAAATTATGCTCAATCAGAGAATTCCTTCCTCATGAGTTAATTTTCTCCTTTACAGCATTGTATTACCTTCCTCCTTATTTTGATGATAGATAACTCAGATAACTGATAAAAAATTAAACTGGGTCTTCTGTATTTAACTAGATGTTTTTTATGTTTTCAGGAATCTTTCCGTGCAGCAAAGATGGCCTTCTGGAAGGTCAAAATAAATGTGAAAGACACTTTGGCTCTGTGTCACAGAGGGGGACCTTCATCACTTGAAGTTGCTGTCCTGGATTATATAGCTTGCCACAAAGATCTGTATGACGTTTGTTCCACTGTCCATGTAAGTCAAGGGCAGTGGGGAAGTGACGTAGTGATCTCTTTCAGGAGCTAGTAAATTCAGAATATGTAAATTAGAAATGCACTATAACCTGAAGGAGAAAAGAGTTACTGTATGGACTTTGTCATGTAGTAGTTTACTTTCTCGAACAATATTGCTAGGAATAGTATATGTATAGTATATATATGTATATATATATATTGTTTGATTTGTTCATAGAAGCACATTCTTTCTGAAGCTGTTGTTTTCTGGAATAGTCCAGGACAACATTACTATGAGCTTTTTATACTGATCTTTAAATGTAGAAAGCTGAGAGGCATATTTAGGGGGGATTTCTATACTTGCTTGTGAATAAAATTGTTAGTGAGTGCAAAATTACTCATGTATGTTTATTTTCAGGAAGTAATTTGTGCCATGACCAAGAACCCAAAGCTTCCATGTCCAGGACAAGTTGATTTCGTTGTGATCAGCTCTTTGATTCGAGAGTTGTGCTGTCTGGCTTTTTCAATGCAGACACTCATTCCTCCTCTTGATATTGCCTTTGGTATTGATGGAGAATGCTTCCATAGGAACATGTAAGAAATCTTTATATTCAGTCAGACTCATACCATTAAAGGTTTTGTAGTCTACTTGTTTCCTAATTAATATAGCAGTTCAAGATTGCTAAACATTAATTTGGGGCAAAACCCCCTGGCCTGTAGTGAATTTGGTATGTCTTTAAGGTTTAGGATAGTGTATAAATACTAACATGTACAGAAGCATTAACAATTTTTTTTTAGTGAACAGCAGAGCAATTTTCTGGATAAACATCAGTCTAAAGAGCATATTTAATTTATAATTTAAGAAGAAAATGATCATCAGGTTTCCCTGTTTAGTCTCTATCTGCCTTTTTAAAAAATGTTTGCATCTTTATTCCTCCTTACTGGCCTGTTCTGTAGAAGTCATGTTTACTGGGATCTGGCAGTTGATGTCATTACCAGGATCATCAACGTGTTTCCTGCAACCTCCAGGCTGTGGCTGCTGTATAACATACAAATACTTATATGCTTCCATCTCTTCTGGTTTAGAGCTGGGAAAAACCAAAACTGCCTCTTAAAAATGGGAATTTTGTTAATAATTTTTCTTTCTTCTATAGGGTCAAGCTGCTTTTTTAGCAGACAGAACTATAGGGTGCTTCCATGTTGTCAAGAAAATTAATGGGATTGATAGGTCATAAAATTTGCTCTAAAAAATGAAACACCTTACATCACTAAGGTGGTTTCTAGTAATAATTTAGAATAAAATAGAACCCAGGTTGTGAAGAGCTTGAGAAGTCAAGGAGAGAAATAGAGAAGATGAAAGTAGACTCTCGACAGGAGAGTGCAAAATCATACAGGACTACTCAATGATCCTATCCAAATACAGGACAGTTAGCTTTTGACACTCAAAGCTATTGGCTACATTAAGAAGCACCAACACTGTGGTATAGTCTTGAGGTGCTTTTGCCACCTACTTGGTGTGTATGGCCTTAAGAAACAACATGGAATGTGTTTTTGTGTGCTGCTGTGGGAGACACATACATCTGTCTGTCTAGCTAGATAAATGTGGCATATGTATATGTTTACATGTATAGCATGTATATGTGGTACACAGAGATGGAGCAAATTAAAATTGTAGAAATTAAAATATCTCTGTTTATTATGTGTGATAGCATTCTGCAAGGGGCCAGCCAAACATCGTTGTACCCTATGCCTTGCTTTGTGCCTCTGGTTATGACATTGTTTTATATAAATTGCTATTGTAATACATTACTAAAGTATAATGCATTGCTTTTAATACAATTTCTGTTATTTGGTATTTATTCTGAGTTTGACTCCGTAAAGCCAGATGAGTTATTTATCCTTACAGGGGGCTTGTTCTAGCAAGATATTCCAGGAAGAGGGGATGACTGTGTCTGCTAAATTGCTGCTCAGAAGGTTTAATCTGTCAGTGGACACAGAGGCCCTGGCTTGTGTGGGGCTTATGCAAAAATTAAGGTCTAGTGGCCTTCTTAAGTGTGAGATGGCTTTATTAGAATGTCTGTCAGTATAAGTAAACCATATGTTCTGCTAAGTCTGTCTTTATGGTCCATTTCTTTTGGATCACATAAAGAATACATATTTTTGTGATGTGGAAACATATTAGAGCTGTAGCTACTTTTATCAACATTGATGATTTGGAACACATTTATCTTTTGGCACTTATATGCAGACATTTCTTGTACTGTTTGTTTCAACAGGTACTACCGTAGCTTTGACTCAGATTTCACAGCTCCCTTTGTGGCCTATCACGTCTGGCCTGCTCTGATAGAAGATGGTACTGTAATTGTGAAGGGAGAGGTGGTCACTAAGAAAATGGTTATGGTATGTATTTTGTTAAAGAAATATGTTAAGGGAAGTCAGTGGATTTCAACACTGTTAATAAAATTTAAAAAGACAAGTTTTTAACTGTTCCCTATGTGGGTGGAGTAGTATATAAAATATCAATTAGGTTTTAGTGCCTCATCCTGTATATAGGTTGAATAGTTCCCTTTTCCTTAATATATTAATTTTGCAGATGTATGGTGGTTGTCAGAGCCTGTTCTAAGGAGGCAGCTTACTGTGTTTCCTCTCTGTCTTCAAACCTTGTCTCCAGCATGACAAGTCTGTCATGGCTTGCAGAGTCTGTCTTTATTAAACCTTCTCTCTAAGAAAAGGTTTGTCAAACTTTTCTCTTGTAGTGTCCTCGCAGGTGCAGAATTAGGAGCAGAAGCTGCAGCTGTGGCCGTCCTCTGCTGTGTGGTCAAGTAAGCCTCAGCTGAATGTTTGTAGTGTTAATAGCATCAAGTATTTTAACTAGGAATGTAGGCAACCTGTTAAAAATGCTGATGTGCCACATGTACATTTTAACCCTGGGGATAAGTGCCTTTGCTTGACGGTCTCGAATGAGGTGAAGCTGAACTGACAGATAGTTATTGTCTGGTATAATGAGCAGTAGAGATATTGTGTGAGAAGTAGATCATAGTTAAATTCTCAGAAGTATCAACTGTGTATCTTGGAATGCTTTGCCATTACTCCCCTTGCTTTAGTGCCCTTCTGAATAAATAATTGCATCATCTGGAAGTGTTTCAGTAATTTTGGAGTACATACACAACACATAGTCCCTGCCTCCTGGAATTAGTAAGCTAAATTTACTCCTAATTTACGAAATGCATCAAAGGAGCAAAAATTAAGTGTAGGGTGAGCAGGAAGGGAAGGTGGTACAAATAAGATATGTGAAACTTTAGCAGAGTTCTGCATATCGTGTGGTTACAAAACATTTTAATTTATTTCTGTTAAAAATGTGTATATTTGTCTAATTGTTTACCCATCTTATTAAATGGACATAGGTGCCCTCAACTTAAAATGTGAATATTAAAAATGTGAGAGGCTTTGGGTCGAGCTCCCTTTTTTGTGTGTGTTCAGGCTGTGAAAAAACCCAGAAAGCTGTTGAACTTGACTTAGTAACAGTAGAGCCGCACTGATAGATGTGCAGATTTTCTGAATGTTGATGGTTCCCCAGGTGGCTTTCTTGGTCACTGTTCTTTAGCATGCCTGATTTTCCTTTTCTGTTTGTCTTGCAGGTGGGTCGAAGCCGCAGTCTTTCAACAGTGAGGGTCAAAAGTAAGTGGGCATGTTGGTTCCTAATGACTCATGGTTTTTACATTAAGCCCTTGAATGACTGAACAAAAGAACATGTTGAACATCTCTGATTCTAAAATACTTGCCAAAGTCTTAAATTGGGTAGCCCTTTTTTTATGTGTGGAAAAAGGCTGAGATTTCTTACTTGGAGGAAAGCTTGTTTTTTCACTCTACTTGGACCATTGTCATGGTTTCCCTCTGCTGGTTGCCTTCACTGTGGCCAGTGCTGTAATAAGTGAAACTTGTTTCCTTCCCTACACAAGAGGGAGTTTGCGGCTGCATACCTGCTGTCTTCCTGCCTTTCAAATTCCAAAGAGATGGCTAAGTGGTGACAGTGAAGTGAGGGATTTCAGGCAGTATGAATGTGTGCCTATCTTGAAGCCAACCCAATTTAGAGATTTAGCAAACACAGTTGCACTGAAATGTATGTTTTTCTTCCACAGGGCGCTGCTAACTGAACATCTTCCTGCAGTGCAGTACAACTGGATTCAACAACTTTGCTGGTGCCATTTCTCTTCAGAAATACCTCAAATCTCTCAATGAATGGCAATTGTCACTCCACATGGAGTTTGTGTTCAGTGTGTTTTTTTAGAACTATAGAAGGCTTATTTATAATTTTAGAAACGAAACTCTTTTGATTTAAAAAAAAAACCTGCATGCAGTACAGGATCATTTGGCAAAATTTGCAAAGCTCTCAGGAAGCCATGATGTAATCTTGCAGGTGGAGATAGAATTATTGCATCTAGAATGTTTGCTTCCCCCAGATTCCGAATGATGCAGTTTATCTTGATAGGATTTTTAATATAACCTAAATGGTGAATGTTGCAGAATGTAAAGGTTAGCTGTTACTTGAAAACAATGTAATTAATTGGTGCTTATTTACAATTTTAGAAAATAGTGATAATCATAGGATGTGGCAGTCTCACACAGCAACCTTTTAATATATCCTTGTGATAAACTGAATTTTCTAATTACAATGCAGAAGTTGCACAGAGCAGTCATAAACTGCCAATACTCCAGCAGTCCCTAGGGCTTTATTGACATTTATGGATGAATGTTCACGTGTCCTTTAGCAAGGCAGTAATAGTCCTTGTTTAAATACATTCTAACTTAGAAATTATTATAGTAAAAATTTGTAGTTTGATACTAGAAGTATTTTGAAAGTGTGACATTGAGTATTTGTAGGCTTGAAATATTTGATTGAGGCCTCTTCAGTGTCACTATTAATGGGCTTTCATACTGTATTGATAGATCAGTAATTATTGTGAATACAGTGGAAAAATCCTGTCCAGTTATCTGTGGGCAGTTATTGCACTTTAAGTGTAAAAATTGGAGAGACCTGAAGAGATTTAACAGTGATAAGATGTGGGATGACATGCCATCCCACTCATACCAGTTGGCTCTCTGAGCCAGAAAGAGGTGACCAGAGCCTGGAGAGGGTGTGCAGGTCAGTGGAGAACACCTGAAGGAATAGCACCAAGGAATTCCATCCACTGCAGGCAGAGTCAGCTTCACCAGGGACCAGCTTTTTTGTAGAATTCTCTATTCTACAAAAAGCAGATAGGATGGGAAGTAAGCAGGAGAAACTAGAGATGCGTGCAAGCCTGCAGGGCTATGGACCATATTGGCATCCTGAGAAGTGGTGGGATGGTTCCTGTGTCCGGAGGGCTGGAATGGAAGGGCAAAGGCACTTTTTGAGAGAAAGGCATGGGAGATAAATGGTATTGCCCTCTCTGTCGACCACCTGGAGTGCATGGAGCTCGGCCTGGGCATGGATGAGGAGCTGACTGGGTGAGGATTAAAGGGAGGGCAGGAACAGGTGTCACTATTAATGGGGAACTGCTACAGACCACCTGGCCAGAAGACTGAGTCAATGAGGCCCACTACAGACAGGTAGGAGCAGCCTCATGTTTGCAAGCCCTGGTCCTCATGAGGGACTTCAACCACCCTTACCCCTGTTGAAGGGACAACACAGCAGGGCTCAGGCAGTTCAGGAGGTTCCAGAAGCTGATGGTAATTTCCTTCTCTAAGTGACGGAGGAACCTGTGAGGGGAGGTGTATGCTGGACCTCGTTCTCACCAACAAGGAGCAGCTGGTGGGGAGCCTCAGGTGCAGCCTTAGCTGCAGTGACCACAAAGTGATGTAGTTTGAGATCCTTGAGTCAATGAGAAGAGTTTTTTAGAAGCAAGCTTGCTACCCTGCGCTTCAGGAAAGCAGACTTTGGTCTCTTCAAGGATTGCCTTGATAGAGTGCTGTGGGATAGAGCCCTGGAGGGTAGAGAAGCCCAAGAGAGCCACATGATATTCAAGGATTGTCTCTCCAGGGTGAAAAGCAATGTATTTCTACAAAGATGAAATCAGGGAAGAACACCAGGAGACCTGCATGGATGAACAAGGAGCTCCTGGACAAACTTAAACAGGTAGCTTACAGAGGGTGGAAACAGGGAAGGTAGCTTGGGATAAACACAGAGAAATTGTCCCAAAAGCCAAGGATCTGTTTAGGAAAGCAAAAACACCAGCAGAAGTAAATTCGCCAAGGGCATCATAGCTAACAAAAAAAGTGCCTTCAGATGCATCAGCAATAGAAGACTAGGGAAAAATGTGGGTCCTGTCAGGAGGAATACAGGAGACCTAGTTACCCAGCACATGGAGAAGACTGAGATATTCGATAACTTTTTTGCCTCAGTCTTCACCAGCTAGTGCTCCAGCCACATTGCCAAAATTGTAGAAGGTAAAATCAAGGATTTGGAGAATGAAGAACTACGGGCTTAAAAGCCCACTGTGATCCCCCTACTTGGCTTAGCTGGGAGGGGCTGGCTAATAAAGAGGAACAGGAATGATGGAATAGCCCGGAAAATAAAAACTTTAATAACAAAAATAACAAACGTGGCGCAGGGTACAGAGGCTAGATTCCAAAGACCCTTGGGCGGGGCAAATGCAGCCAGGTATAGGGGCACAGGTCTAATCAGGAAGGTGAACTCAGAATGTGACCTTATAAGAAAAAAGTCCTGAACCAACGAGAAGGAAAACGGGAAACTTGGCCAAATATAGGATTATATATTATTATCATACTACTCCCAAGAACCCACGGTTCCTACTGTGACCTGACTAGGTGCCCCCCCTCAGTATACAGTCTGCCACGGTGTGAGGTCAAAACCCTCTGTAAAGGCATCTGAGGTAAAGATCTTAGCAGGATCAGATTCCACAAAGAGCTGTCTGCTGTAGGAGGAGAATGAGTTTGAGAACATCTCGGGAGCCTGAAGGTGCACAAGTCCCTGACATCTGGTGAGTAACATCCAAAGGAACTGGCCAAGGAAGTGACTAAGCCACTATCCATCATGTTTGAGAAGTCATGCAGTCCCATGAAGTTCACATTGACTGGAGAAGGGCAAGCATAACCGCCATTATTAAAAAGGAAATAAAGAAGACCCACTGCTTGTGGAAAAACCAGATGCACCCTTATTGTTTACACTCTGCAGGACAGATAGCATTTTAAATGTAAAAAGCTCTCTGGCTTGCGAGATGTTGTTTTTGTTTTGACTCTGCAGAAACTGAGGGAAAAAGCCATCAAAAGGAGAAGAGGCACAAAATCAGATAAAACAATCCAAAACTGTTGCCAGGAGAAGCAGGGTTAAGATGTGACTGGCCAGTGTGTGTGTGTGTGTGTGTGCACGTGTGTGTGTGTGCACGTGCAGCAGAGCCGAGGCGTCACAGCATGGACTTGGTCGGTGAGGCTGGTCTTGCTGGACAATGCAGAGTAGCACTGCCTGCAGCTGGGCTGGGTGCTCTCCCTCCTGCCCATGGGACCCTCCTGGCAGGATGCAGGACTTGTGCTCCCTTGGCACGTAACCAGACAGGGGCTGTGGTTTGTGGAACATCTTGGAGCAGAGCAAAAACCTTATGAAACCTTGCCAGAGTGACTAGAGAGGGCTAGTGGGCATTTTAGATGAAAGTTTATGTATTAACCTGAGGGAACCAACTTAAGGGAAATAAAAAAAATGACGTCTCATTTTCTTGAGGAATTGTATGTCTAAGAAAGGCCATGGGCTGCTTTGTCCAGCGTAAGACACAAAGCTGAATATTTCCCACGAGATGGCACTGTTGCCTTAAGAACAGAAAAATCAGCTTTTAATTTCAACGGCAGTTTTAAAAGCTATTGCCATCATGAGGTTTGCCAGTAAATGCATAACAGTCATAGACTGAAGCATTATCCACAGATATGGAGAATTAGCTTGCTGATTGAACTATTGAAGTTTGCTGCCTGATAAGAATATGAAAATCCTGACGTATGTGTTGTAAGATGAACATCACTATCAATACATTATTGGAGAAACTGTTTGAGTTTAGGTTTTTTTCCTGTTGAGGGGTCAATTTTTCACAATTAAATTCATGAGTCTTTCCAAAGTGAATGGTATCTGTCTGGTTGTATTCTGACCAAGCTTCTCGAAGAACATATATAGAAACAAATCCCAAACTAAAATTCAGATTGAAAATTAACTACTCTTAATGTTTGTCCTTTTAAAATTACTTGTAGTTCTTACCTAGTTCAAGAAAATGGCAGCTTGCAAAATTGTTATCGTCTGTGTGATTTTTCTGTTGCAATGGCTGACTGGCAAGTTGTTTCAGTATTTCTTTTGTCTATGGCTGAAATAGATGGTTTTCTAATGAAGTCTACAAAGTCTACGAATCAGGAACGTACTCCCTGCTTTTAGCTGCACCTCTGTTCATTTTCTAATCAAAGACAGAGTCAATTGCACCTGGTGAACCCTCAGGATACAGCTGGAGGGAACGCTGCTGTCACAGCATCTGGTTTGGGTAATTATGTTTTTCAACTTACTAATTACTGTTTTAAAAGAAAGTTTGTTTAGCACCATGCCCTGTCTTTAGTTGCAGTGTTGGTCCAGAATGTAATTTCTCTAATGCTTGGAAGATTTCTTCTGAATCCAACCCAAATTTATTCATTTCCTATAGCCAAAGAGGCTATACCTCCTTGTTCTTCTGCCAGTGTGACTATCTTCAGAAGTCCTTGTTCCCTGCCTTTCGTATTTGCCCTACTGTTGAGAGCAATCATATTTTCTCCTCTGAACTAAGCCCACCAAATCTTCCATCTCCTCTGAAGGGAGGTTTTTCATTGCCTTGATTATCCTTTTTGGGTGGCTCCGGGTGTATTTCTGTTTCAGTCCATCTTTCTTGAGTACAGATGACTAGAAACGGTGCCCAGTATTCAGGATAAGGCCTGACAAGAGCTTTGTATCATACAGTTATCATTTTCATTGCACCATTGTAGTGTCTGTGGGAAGTGGCTCATTATCAGTGATCAGTTAATAAGCTTCATTATCCTCACTTGTTTCAAATTGATGAGTCTTTTTGCCCCTAGAACTTAATTCATCCACACTTTTGGTGGACTCTTGATGTCTAAATGCTTTTTATATGAATGGGATGGTTGTTTTAGAAATGCTGAACTTTGGGCATCCATTTGCACACACACCATGACAGTGTGAATGCCATAGTGCATCATGGTGTGTTCCTCAATTGCTGAAACTTACTGCAGGGTGATTCTTTGCATTAATCTGCCTGAACAGATTTTAGTAACCAGCCTTATAAAGTTTCAAAGTAGCTACCTGGAGCTTGATGATGCAAAGGAAAATATCCTACTTAACTCTATTTATGTCCACTTTGCCAAGAGAAGAAATAAATGTGAAGAGTATCACTGTAAACTTGTTGAAATATTGGAGACCATTCAACGGACAGGTCTCTGTCAGTATTAACAGAGTGAAATGCTAGAAACTCCTCATGAAAAGAATAGGGGTTATAGACCTGATGGTTTGCAGCAAGAGCTTTAAATAACATTGAAATATTTTCTAAGTCATCTAACCTTGCCTTTTGATTTATTGATGACTTGGCTCTCATTTCTTGAGACATGATTTTTTTCTTAGTTGTATTTGCCTACCCCTTAGATTTGACGTGGGCCTTCATAGGCATCTCCACAATATATGTATAACACTTGTCAGAGAAAAAATGCCCTTCTAAAAATATTTTCTGCCATGATTCTGGATTTGTGCTGTTTATCTGGAAGTCCTGGGTCATCCAGAGCTTTGAAGTCTGTTCCCTTGGCTGAATGGCACTTTCCCCAGGCTATTTTGTGCCATCCCTTCTTGTCTGAATCATGCAGCCAGTAACAGGCAAGCAGTCACCATGTAGAGGATTGCCTCTGTCACTGAAATACCTGTTCATGTGTCTAAATCTCTGTGCACCCACAGGATGGGGTTATTGTTCTCATGGTTCTTCCTTCACAGTTCATCTACTGTGCAGCTTTCAGACTAAAATCTTTGGGTTAGGAACAGTTTCTTACCTTTTGTGGAGCAGGATTTTACAGGTGATGTGTCTGCAAAGCAGATGCAGCCTTACCATAATCAGTGCTTGGTGCAACGTGCTCCCCTAGTCCCATGAGTTGGCTGTGGACCCATCCACCTTCCTGTTGCACAGCTTCAGTCACTCTCTGTGCCCAAGTACTGTGCACTTAGAACAGCTCCACCATGTCATGTAAATAAAAACAACCCAGGCATGGGTTTATATGAATTTATATGAATGACACCATGGGTGAGTGTTTACATGCACAAATTCCTATGTGTAATAAAGACAGGGAAGAAGGATTAGAGGAAATATGACCAAAAGACAGATTGCCTCTTACATTAAGAGCCTTCCTAAGTCACCCCTAAAATATGTGGGCCTTTAAATGTTCTCAAAGGTAATTGTACACTTTCCCCTTATTTTTGAATAGGCTTAAAAGTAGCTTCCTCCTTATCTCCCTGAAGCATGGAGTGCACACAGGGAGCAAAGCTGCTTGGGAGATTTGGCCAAGGACAGGAGATTTTTCATCAGGTCAGCTCTGCTCCCCTAGCTGCTGTCTAGGAGACTTCTCAGAATTTGAATAGATGGGCTGTTCTTATAGGGTGGTTTTTGTTGCTGTTGTTTTGGGTTTGGCTTTTAAAATTTTTTTTTTTTCAACCCGGCCTTGGAATAATATCAGATAAATTAATACTTCAACAAATGGTGAAAGTTGCCTCAAAGAAATTGCTTTTGGCAACTGTTCCTCCTAATTAAAATGAAAGTCTGAGAAGCCTCAGTCTTTGGGAACAATTAATCAAATGCCGACACTAGATAAGATACAGATAATGCTTTGTGCCTATTAATTGCTTTCTACAATTAGCATGTGTGTGTTCAGCCAAATGCAGCCTGACCCTGATGTGGTGGGAGGGAGAGGTTTGGAGTGAATGGAGGGCAGCACCTGTCACTTGCCCTGCTGAGCCAACCAGTGCCTTCCCACCTTCCTGCTAACAACAATAAGAACAATTAGTAGGAAGCTTCAGTACTGAGAGACTCCCAAACTGTCCCCAGGACCCTGCAGTGGGCAGCAAGGGACCTTGTTCTGGTAGCTTAAATGCAGCAGCTACAACATCTCTGTAAGCATTTGAGTGGATGGCCAGACAGAAAAAAGAAAGGAAAGAGGGATTCTCTCCTGCTGGGGTCCTAGATACTAATTTCCCTGCTGGGGACTTCAGTGCTGATCGAGAGTGGTCAAAGACAGGTGTGCAGGACCTCCAAGTTCTGTTTAGATTTACTTATTTCTCAAACTGTTACATAATTAGCAGTCATCAAAATCCTGAGGAAATCTGTCCTCTCTGCCCCCTAGAGAGGTAGCCTCAAGGCCAGAACACTTGTACAGGGACAGAGCTCATTTAACCCCTGAAGAGGTCAGGACTAGCAGCTGGTGGAGGTCCTGGGGGAGGCTCTACACCCTCACAGACCTCAGAGTTTGTTCCTGTCCTCTGTCCCAGCTTGGGAGGTCAAAAACACGTTGAGAAAGTGCTGAGCAGGAGCTGCAAATAAAACCAGTGTGTGCACATGCATGCAGTGGTCAGGTGAATCCCCCAGAAAAAAACATGCAGCCAGAGGCTTTGGGAGGCAATGCTGGATTTGTGGCAGCCCAGCAGTAGGAGATGTGACCCCAAAACCTGAGGGATGGTGCTGGGCAGGAAAATGTGCAGGCAGGCGCCTGGAGGAAGGCTCTGGAGGACAGCCATGGATCTGCACATGGGGAAGGGACTTGCTGGAGCCTGTGCTGGTACCCAGATGAGACAGAGCAAAGAAATTAAGTTTTGAGCCTATTATCTTCATATGGAAAATGTGTGAGTCAGGGGTGTGGGAGAGCTGAGGGCCCACATGTGCATGCATGAAAGGGAGAGGGGCAGGGAGAAGCCAGCCTGCTTGGCTCAGAAGCAGCAGAGACAGGCACTCAAGCGATGCCTCCAAAGTAAACCCAACTGTAAGGAGAGTTTCAGACAGCACAGAGTGAGAGTTGAAGATGACAGAGCAATGTCATCATCTCAGCTGGTGCTGCAGCCCTCACCCCTGGCAGCTTAAGCATGGATATAGAAACCAGTGAGCACTTAAGAAACTAAAAGTACTCTACAAGATGAAGGGGCTGGTTGACATATCCATTCTAAGCAATGTTACTGTGTGTAAGGGCATTTGAGTGTAGGACAGGCTCCACATTCTGGGAATGGCAGCCCCATGGCAGCCTGAGCTAGATGTGGAAGATGGGAAATCTTGCCTTGCCATCTGGGTTGTGGCCCAGGCAGATTTACTTAACCAAGGCTCAGAGATGTGTAGAAAAACTGTGATTAAGCAAGCCATGTACAGGAAAAGTATTCTCAGAACTTGCTTTAGCCACTGCCACAACCTAGTGGTTTCAGAAATGTCTACAAAGTATTTGTGCTGCTCTTCCACTGCTGGGCTTAAATTCATGGGAGGGATTTATGCTGCATCTCAAGGTGCCTGCATAAGCCTGTTTTTCCTTTGTTTTGTGTGCAGGAATGAGGGTCTGAGCCCATGGCTGCTCTCTGACTAGGCTTATTCCCAGAATAACTCCTCTCCCAGCCTCCTCTGCCCCACAAGGAAAAAAAAAATCTTAAACAAATGTATAAACACTGGCAGCCTTCAGGTTTGTGTTTCTTTCTGAGCCTAATTTAAATGAACAGCAGACATTTTATGGGCTTTTCCAAGAGAACCTACAGGGGCTTATTTGCTCGAGTCTGACTTTCTGACAGCTCTCTACAAGCCTAATCAAAACCAGACTTAATCTCTTGTGAAGCAAAATAATATACATTATGCAGCTACAAAGAACCAGGCTAAATGTAGTAAGTCATAAACCACTACTATGGCAGCAAGCATTCAATCATGTGCGTGTACCACACTTGGATTTTGGAACAAGGGGTGCATTTGTTTTGTTCCCATTGTACAGAAAGTTGTAGTGGTGAGGAGCTGAGAAAACATGCCTTGCATCTAGAAAATGCCCCTTGTGTAACTTGGAGTTTGTAGCTCCAGCTCCCAGGGTATCTCTTCACTTTTGTCCCCACAGGGAGGAATGCTGAGTTGATATCTCATAGTGGGGGGCACCCAGTTCCCTTAGGGAAGCTGTGGCCGTGGAAGGCACTCCCTTGGAGCTGGATAGGACAAATCCTAGGACCAAGCTGGATTTAAGGGAGATTTGTCTTTATCATCTTTTTGGGTTTTTTTAATCAATACGTAGACCATATTTCTGAAATGTTCCCAAGTCTTTGTTTAGATGAATTCTGGATGGCATAGTTAGAGTGGGGAATTCTGCGGAGACATTAAATACTTAAAATGTTTTGACAGACAGCTCAACACTGACCTCTAAAAGAAGACTTTTTTCTATTTCTAATTATCCCACAGTGTTCTCATCGCATAATATCACCTCTTTCTGTATAAGTTCATGTTCAGTTCCTGACATCTGGAAGAAATTTCTCCTTGTCTGGCATGTGCCAGATAATTTCAAGTGAAATTGTGAAAAGAGGTGCTGAACTGATAAAGCAGGGATGTACCTTTGGGCTGGACCAGATGGTGAGGTGCTGCAAGCAGAAGGCATTCTGCCCAAAACAAAGGAGGAAGGGGAAGGAAATCTCTAGGTCTGGGCCAAGATGGAGGAATGGGGAAATCCTGTGCTCACTCAGGAGGTGTCAGTCTGTGTAACCTTCCTCTTCTAACAGAGACCTTAAGTTTGTCTGAAGCTGGAGAGACATCAGGCAGCTTTAGATTGTGAGTTTTCCTGTCTAATTTAGATTTCAGTGTTTCCAGTTTCTCTGTTGAACTATTGCATGACTGAAAATCTTATCTGGTACGAGACAGCCTGCACTGGCCACAGTGTGTATGATATGGTCCACCTGGTTTCCTTAAACCTTTTGCTTTTCAATATAGATCAACTATTCTATGCTGGAGCCACAGTTTAGCTCTTGCTGTATTGCCTTAGTGATTTTAGGGTGATGACAATTGCTTTTGCCTAAAAGTCCCAAATTACCTTTTGCAATATGCCTAGAGGAGAGATTTCAGACCATAGGCTGAGATTCCTTCGAGCACAGTTCCTGTCCAAGGGGACTATTGACATGGGGGTTTTGACATCCCCTCTTTGTTGTCACCCAGTGATTTGGAAGGAAATGATTCTTTCAAAACAAGCCTGTGCTCCAGCAGACTAGTAGTTTTTTATTTCTAGTCAAATAAACATACTTGTGTCCTTTACCATTGTGCAGAGCACATCAAGTTGAGCTGTTGGGATTCAGTGTCATTTGAGGTCCGTCTGGCACACGATGCAGGAGAGCATCTCCCACAGGAAGTTGTAACAAGACCAAGACATAGAGTTACATCAAATCCTATGTGGTCATGTTTGATAGCCATAGAGTCATTTGGGGTGGATGTAAAACTGATACCAAATTCATTTTGGTTTGTTGTTTCTTCTAGTGACTTTCACTGAGTAAAAAAAAAAATTTACTTCATCTCTATTGATTATACTGTTTGGTTTTTTCATGGACACTCAGTGCATTCAGATCTGCAATTTTGATTCAGGGTCTGTTTAACTTAGATTTTTTTGTGGGTTTTGTTTTTGTTTGCTTTATTCTTTTTTGTTTGTGCTCTTTACTTTTTACAAAGCCAGCACACAGACAAATGTATTAACTGCATGGGCCATGTATTTGGTTTGATGTCATTATTTTTCACTGCTCTCTGCAGAGCACTATCACTGATTATTTTTTTAAAATATGTTGTAGCCATTTGATAGGTTTTCCAAGTTTAATGTCTCTCAGCACAATGCATTGCAGTATAACTTGCTTTTGGAAGGGTGGATGACTATAGACAAAACATTATCTTGCTTTAAAATTATGTAGAATCTTTTTATTATTTTTTGTGAGTACTATCCAGTTTTGGCATAAGAACAGCCATGCAGTCAGTATAAATCAAATTCTTTTAGATACTTACCTTTTAATTTTCTAAAAATATGAATGTGTTGACATTTTATAAAACCACCTTTAAAGTATTTTTGCATAGGCAATTTGTACTGCGTCAATTTTTAGGCTTTTGTTTTGATCTCTCAGCCTGTCCAGTTTTATAGGTGTCGTGGTGACTCTCAGAAACAGGAATTTATCTTTCTTTATGTTGCTGTTATAAACAGACAAAGTGATATTAATAGTTGGTTGAAAAACATCAGAATTTGGTAGAGTGTTTTTAACCTCTTTATGTAGAAGGTGAAACCAATGGAACTCTCTGGGTGGCTTTTTAGCAAGACTGCTTTTCACTGTGGACAGAAAAGTTGACTCAGACAGAAGGAATAATGTTACTCTATTAATACAAAAGCTGTTAAGGGGTTTAATAATGCCTGTTGCACTGGATTGGAATAAAATGTGGACACTTTTCCAGGAAATGATTATTAAAACTGTAATCCTGGATTATGCATAAATTTGGTCAACATTTGAAGAGTGTCACCAGGGATGGATTTGCAGCCTGACTTATGGTGTCTTCCTGTTGCTCTAGAGGCCAGGGCAGTTCAGACAGCAGAAGACATTTTTACATCTGAACACCAAATTTTGTATCATGCAGACTCATGTAGTGGAAAAAGCCTGTAGATGAAAAGCCTATATGAAGAGAAAGGCCATTCTCCAGGGATGTTGAACAAGTGACACTTGGTAGGCTATCCATAAAAGTGGGTGCAAAGGAGAATGTTCCACATGTGCATGCACCTGGCTTCACAGAGGACCCCAGTGGCTTGTGCCCTTTCATTCTGTAAAGGGGAAACAAAAAGGTGCATTCCAGGTACTTTCACACAGAAAATAATTGAGTCAATCTTTAGATTGCCTTTCAATGATAAGTAAATTTTGCCTGTGCACTTGTATTAATGGTGAGTATTCAAATTCTGTGTACAGTTGAGGAAGTGGCTTTTTTTCTAAAATTGAATGCCTTGTCTTGTGGCAACATAGTGGAAACCACAGTAATAGTATTAAATCAGGTTATGCTGAAAAAAGCAGACCTATGTCATTTGGAGAGAGCAGGTTCATTTGTGAAGGACAGAGGCTTAGTAATTCCAAATGTGTTGGTTTTTGGTTTCTTCTTTTGCTTCTGTTAAGGTTGGGATTAAAAGCCCTAGGGATGGTATTTCGTGCTCAGACTCAGGTGTTTATTATTTCTTATCTATATCACAGTCTTACAAGTCGTGAGTTCTACAGTATTCTACTAATACTTTACAAAATGGCTAACTATTTTTCTCTACAATGTCTTTTAAGGCTAAACTATCTAATTAAGAAATGACACCTAAATTATTTTCACTTTTAACACAATAACTCAATAACTAATCTCTTGTATCTTGCAATAGACTTTTCTGTTTAATTATAAAACACCACTTAACTCATGAAGAAGGTGAAAAAGAATGAATAGCTACTGCCTTAAAACTTCTATCTTGTTTCACATATAATATTGTGTTCTAAAACTTTAAACTCTAAGTTTTCCACCATGTGATATTACACACTTCTAATCAAACTGCACACTCATAATCCTAGTTCTCTCATTCAATTTTAGAAGCCTTCTCTACGGCCTTAGGTCAAATATAGTATTCTCTTGTAGGTCTGTGCCTTTCAGAACAGAAAGTTTAAAATTCTCAGCATCCAGTGTTCCAACACAAATTGGTAAAACCAGAACCTCCTGAGTTGTATTTAGCTGTTCCCTTACTCAGTTATTTCTCATGGGAAACCCAGATCCTGCAGAAGAGAGTGCAGCCACATGAATGAAGTGTGAGTCAGTTTGCCCCTTGCCAGCAACAGCAATCATTTCTTTGTCTCATTTGGAGGTGATTTTGAGATCCTGTCTGGGTAGTTTTTTCCTGCTTGTGTAAATAGCCTTCTACATTCCTTTGTACCAAATCTGAGTCACAGTATCAAACTGCAAACCCAGGTTTCTTGCACGTGGTGCTGGCAGTCTTTTCCATGGCCCCTGATTACTTGTGGTGATGTAAATACCACTGGGGTGCTAGATGTCATCCACAGATCACAGCCTGGTGAGGACCTCATATGTGAACCCTCTGACTGTGCCTTTCATAAAAGGTTGGTTAATGAACAGTAGCAGAGAAAGTTTACTTCTGGACACAGAGCATCAAGGTATGTGATGTGTCCAGAAGAAATATATTTTGTTTTCTGGACCCTTTGTGTAGACGTACTCCAGATGTGTTCCTTGCTGCTTGGTAATCACTGCATTCCCCAGATAACTCTGTGATAATGATAATATTAGCAAAATTCTAGTAATAGATGTGCACAGGGGCTTTCAAGTATATAAGCATTTCCTGCTTGAAAAGAAGGAGGTTCAGGTATATATATTTTTTTATTATCTTGCTAGGAGGATTGTCTTACATGTCTTTAAAAGGAAGAAAACAGTGATACATACACAGACTGTATTTTTACTACCTCTCTGATTGCCAGCAGATAACAGCAAAATGGTTTCACTACTGCTATGCCATTATTTTTACACCTGGATATTATGCCAAAGTTTTCCTTTTCTGTCTTTCTTTTCTTTTTAATTTTTTTTTTTTTTAAAGGTAGGGGAAAAGTGAAGTTTACTGCTAAGTTATTTCTTGCCAAGCTTTTTCAGCTGCAGGATATAATGGAAGCCAAATTCTTTGGAACTTATTAAAGCTGTCAGTATAATCAAGGGGAATTGCATGGTGATAAAATTACGGATCTGTGCCATAGTACTGGTGTGTAATGGATGGCTGTAGACATATATGTGTTTATTATGCCAGGGTGCTGTGGCGTAGCTCCACATTTTTCTTCAAGTAAAATTTCTCTGGATTGTTGTATAGGGGTGTACATACATATACACAGGAGAGAGAAAAAAAGAAATATCTCCTCCCCTTTTGTTGTCTGAGTCTTTGAAGACAGCATCTGCTCATGATGATACAGTCATTGACAAGCAGATGTTCCAAAGCTGGGTTTAAGAGTTGCATAAATCGAGATTTCAACAATTCCTTTAAATTTTGATGTGGTGCTTTCAAAACATTATGTATTTTGAATTTATGAAAGACAGAAATATAAATGCTTTCATTTCGTCTCATACCTAAGCCCCAGTAGTGTTTTGGGGTTTTTTTTAAATGACAAATTCCTTTGTCTGGAGCCATGTTTTGTGGCACACCCACAGTTCCTAGTGGAAAATTTGAAATAAGTCATTTGTTCAGAGCTGGGCTTGTTCAGGCTCTCTTTGCCTTGGCTGGTATGTGCAATACACCAGCTTCCTTAGAGTAGTTCCCATCAGGATATTCAAGGAGGTTTTTGTTTACAAAAGGAAGACATGGCTTTCACTTAAGTATAACACATAAAGACTCTCAGAGCCAGATCAGGTGTTTTGAAAATAGTTTTAAATGCCCTTCTTACAACAAAACATGGCAAAAAAGGTGTGTTTGAGTCAGAAAACCCAGCCTATGCTCTTATGTTGGCACAGAAGAGGAAAGAGGGGGCCAAGGTAAAATGTAAAGGGGTTGCAGGAGGATATTGCCTGTGTTCTACCATCTTCCCTTTCCCAGTGGGAATCTTCCTCCAAGGATGGTACAAGCAGCAGGTTTGGGGCTGTGAAAAGTGAGAGATCCCCAACCATTGCTGTTTGCTACTGAGCCCTGCCCTGATCAGCCAGCTGAGTCCTGGCTCCCTGTCTTCTTTGGCTTGCCTGTTGCGTGCTTTGTGGGGAAACTCCTGTCCACAGCTCACCTGGTGCTGGGGTCATATGTGGGATGGACACACAGGCAGACAGAGAACATCTAAGGGACAAATAATGTCCAGTGCTCCCAGAAGCCTATGCTTTAGCCCAGAAGCTCTCCGGACAGCTCCACAAATCTGAGGTTAACTCAGAAGGACATTATCTTGTGCAGTTTCCAATGGGTTTTGATAGGATGCAGATGGTCAGCAGCTCCTGCTGTGGCCAAAGTCATGCTCTGGCACAAGGAGACCATTCATTGCCTGGGATCTTAAACTCCACTCTAAAGTGAAGTAAGGCCAAATGACTCCCCTCATTAAGTTGATGTTTGGGGCACTTTTGGGTTTTGAGATTTGACTCAGAATGTAACCCCTAACTAGGCAGGAAGTTTAATTGTAAGGCTGCAGGAGTTTTCCAAGGTTGCGAAGATAAATAGGACATGGTGACTTTGTATTCTATAGCTACACTGAACACATGGCAGGATTCAGCTGTGTGAGCTCCAAAGCAATGGTTTGTCTCTTATTGATAAGTATTTGTCATAGACAGATGAAGGAAACCCTCAACAAATCTTAGTTAGATTTTCAAGCTGGGAGTTAACTTGTTCGTACTTAAACAGAAGATATTTATAGAGGCATTAGCTGGTTGAACAAAACATTTCAGAAGTTTGTTTAGAAGTGATTGAAATCAGCTGTTGCTGAACTGAAAAACCAGCCACACAAGCTAAGTCTACAGCCCTTTGTCTGTCTGTTGTCTGTTAGTGTAGTGTTCTCTTCCAGCAACATCACTAACTCAGGGAAATAACATCCATCTCCAGTATTTCATTGGTGGGTATTAATAATTCAAGGATTAAACTCATAATTGGAAAGGGCAATTTAAGTGGGTTTTAATGAGAAACTGCTCCAGTTCTTATATTAAAATATATTTAAAATATTTCTATGTTTGAGAAGTCAAGCACTGAACCAGCAGGAAAACCAGTGCAGCCCCCAGTCAAAGCCCCTTTTGCCAACAGTTGTTAACCTAGTCAAAAGTGAGTGATGTGGAAGATAACAGAGGGCCCTTCCCTTCCAGAGTCCTGCAGGTCAAAATCCACCACTGCAGTAAGCTACAATTGAGAAAATGCTGGTGACAGTGTGAACCAGGCTGCTCTGTCCTCATCCAGCCCTTCTTCTATCCCCCAGCAAGTTGTGGACCCAGTACAGTGGTGTGTTTTGTACAAGCTGAGCAGAACAAAAAAATGTCATTAGGGTAATGAACTGAACCTGTCCCATGTGAAAAGGAGCTTTCCAGATGATGCACTTCTCAAGGCAGCTATGCTCCACTGGTGCCCTTCCTCTAGGCCATTTCTGTATTTTGCTGAATACAAACATTGCTTTGATTCCTATAAGATTCTCAAACAGATCACTGATTCTGGGGAATTAATCACTATGTTGCTAAGCAGCAAGTTGCTGTTATTTTTTTTCTATTTGTTTTTCTTCCTACATGTAAGTAAGTATACTGGTACCATTAGTTAAATACCATGCTTAACTCGATCGTATTTAAATACCCCAGGACAACCCCTCTTATAACATCCTCATTTATGTGACAGCAGTGACACCTCCACAGCTCAACCAAACCTTGGCATTCCTGTCTAACACCTGCACAGCTCAGAGCTCTGCTCTTCCTTTCCATGTTCCCTGGTGGGAACATCACAGCCTTGACACCAGGGTTGTCCTATGACTTTGTCTCCCGATGGTGGATGGTTTTCAGGGGACATACTTCCTTGATGAATAGCATGAAAAATGCTTTCATAACAAAAAATGCCAGAGATGCCTTTAAAATATTTCAATGCAAGGGGCCTGAATGGGAGGTAAAAGGAAAACTCTCCATATTTAATCTCTAAATTAGAAGTTTAATGCTGATGTTTACACCGATGCCATAGAGCTGGAGCCACAGCACATCTGGGGAGTAGGTGGCTAAACCTCCCTTTCAGATTTTTTAAATGAAAACACAGTCAGAGGAGGCTGGCTGACAGCATGAATAAATCAACATGCTGTCCACAGGAAATAAGGAGATAGCTGGAATGAGGTATAAATAATGTAATACTAGCATGGAGAGATTATTTCATACATCTTTTTCAGAGGACTATAGTGGATGGGTTGCTGGAAAATTTCTGAGTGCTGCTCTAAGTGCACAGTTATGAATGATCTCTTCACCTCCATGCAAAAGACTGGATTAGCAGGATTCCACAAAGCCACAGACACAGAAGCAGGGAAAGAGGTGGGAGACAGAAGACAAGATGGAAAGATCTTTTGACATATTCTATCCTATCTTTGATAGGGGAATAAAAGAACAAAGACCATTTGGTTTTAGCAACATGAAAAAAGAGATTTTGCCTTTTCCATAAAACTTTCCAGATAAAAAGAATGAAGAGGCATGCAGTTTTTTAATAATTTGCTTTTCCCCATTAAAAAAGGTCCCATGTCTTATTTTAAGAAGAATAGAGTTGCTTGCTTAGTCAGAAACTTTAACCACCTATTCCTTCCCAGTATTATTCTTCTCTGAGCAAAAGTTCTGTCCCCTCTCCACCTGCTTGCACTTGGGCATGGAAGGAGAGGTACCAGCCCAAGGGCAGTGTTTGAAAGAAATCTGGGTTCACACAGAAAAGCTTTGCTGATGTCAGGGGAACATGTGGTCTGGTGTAGCCAGAAGTGCTACTCAGGGGGTGTCTCAGCAATCCTGCCAGTCGTGGCTGGGTGCAATTTTGCCTTGTGCTCCAACTGGTGCCCACTCCATGCTGGGGTTATGCTGCTCACAGCCTTGAAGTCTGCAGAGCATCTGGAAGCATTCACTCACCAGGTACTTCAGGAAGACTCATAGAAGCCCAGGAAGATGGTGACTGGAGAGCATGAGCTCCTACAGAGACTGTTGTTTCCTATCATACTCTATCAGGTTCCAGGAAATAAAATCATTTGGGTGATCAGATTTTGGTCCTTGCTGAGCCAGAAGAGGTCTTGGTGTTACCACTTAGCAAATCCATTGCAAGCCAGCTGTACAGGGATGTTGGTTGGAGAGCTAAATCCCTGAGAAACACTCTTATAGGGAGTTAAAACTCCAATTTGAATTCCAATGATTTCCCATTGGATTATGGGCACATTAGTAGGTTTCTGAGGCAAAATTATTAGAGGAAAAAGAAATAGTGAGATTTTCTGAATCACTATGGTCATATTTAATGCAAAGCAAATGCACAGTCCAAGGGAGAATGCATGGAGGAGCCTGGGATAGGCACAGCATCCCTTAATGAGAATTTTGGCTGCTGACAGGGTCTCTGTTTCTCAATTGGTGTGTTTAAAGCTTTGTTTCTGAAGTAGCTGTGATTGCTAGAAAACACCAGAGCTGTGCCAAGAATAATTTATATTCAGATACTTCTCATGGATGAAGTAATTGTTTGTCTGCGAGGTCTTAAGTTATATTGTACCAGACCAGCATTATTTAATGAGATATTTTTTCCTGCTTGTGTCATAATGCTGTCCCCAAACCACGTGCAGTAGCATCTCTGTCCAGTATTAGGAATTAATTTCAAGATACAAGAAAACAAGACAAAAAGGGGTCATGAGTGATTCTTAAAATTCCAGAAAAGTTTCTTTGCATTCAGGTGACCAGTGAAATATTCTCCTGTTTCCACTAGGTATGAGGAGTTTTTCCAGGATCCTGTAGAAGCTCCCAATGTGCTTTCTGTTGTGGCACAGTCCTGCAGAACTCTGCACATCTGTAAAGCTGGAAATTTGGCTGGTCTTGCGCGTCTTATTTTGCTTTTGTTGATGGAAATTCCATCCTTGCTGATTTTGTTTCTCTGTTGATTTGGGATTTTTTTTAGCATGCAACATGTTGGAATTTAGATTTAGCCAAGATGGTTAGAGAGGCCTGCCAGCTATTTCAGGATCATCTGTGTTCTACAAGCTGTTGCAACCACAGTCTTTTCTGTTGACTCAGACTCTGTGCTCTAGGCTTTCCCCCATCTTCTGAGTCCATTTGTCATTTCTTGCTTAAAATCCAGCACAGAAAAATAATTGGGTCCACTCTTGCACCCAAGGGTAACATTGGTGTGTGTGTGGAATACAATATTCCTTCACAGTGACTTTGGCAACTCCTCTGTGGCCAGATCTAGATGGTCTCTGATGTCTTTTTCTTTTGCTAAGTGATGGCCAAAGTCTCTGAACAATCTTTAATGGCTTGTAAGATGACTTTGTCCTTTGCAATTACCAAATGATGAGGTGGTTGTTTCTAGAGCCTCTTCCCTCTGCATCAGTCTTTTTTGGACTGATGCACTATGATTGATAATTTCTGAGGTAAGGAGAGTTCCTAAACAAAAGGTATCTTCAAGCTGTGTTGAAGGCATTAATTTAAGATCCACCCATGCTATACTGAACCAAACTGAATCCAAATAAATGCAGGGAGCTTCTAGCCTAGAATATTCTTCATTGTTTTATGTCTTTCAGAGTTGGCATCTTCAAGATAGAGACACCTTTTTGTTCATCTTCCCAACAATTCATGTGGCTGGATAACTAACTGAGAGAAATAGGCTTCTTAGCAAATGGTCTTCCTAAACAGCAGTTGTTTTCCTTATTTGAACTGAAGCAATCTGAACTCTACTACCTGAATCTGTATAGGCTACAAAAGGGTTGTGAAATTCCTGTTGTATCAAAGTTGTCTGGTGGGTCCAATTCACTACCCAGGTGGTGACTTTTGACTGAAGTCTTAACACTAGGTTTCTTGTGGATCTAATGCATCTTATGTCCATCATTTTATTGGCAGGTCTTTGCTGCATATATGCAGAGAAGCCCAGCAGACTGGCAATCTGAGGTGAAATTTGTAGTGAAGAGAGAAGCAGGGAACAGCAGAGACTCAGGGGCAGTGCAGTCTACACTGAGCTGAAGCAAGTTAGTGTTGCCCAGTGAGCCTGAAGACCAGGGTCTTAGACCTTGCAGTAAAGGCTAAACAAAGCCTCAGTCAGTGGAGCCAGGAAGCTCTGATGCACAAAGCCATTTGGGCTGAAGCAAAAAGATGGAAGATCAAAGCAAAGACAATTTCTGGGTGGACAGAGAGATTACAAGAAGATTCATTTGGCCATTGATGGCTGTGGGCTGTTATTTTTGTGGAAGGCTACTCCTTGTATTGAAGGTAGAGGAATGGCTGCCTATCAGTCACTCCAGCAAGACTCAGTTAGCAACTTCCAGATCAGTATAAAAGCTCCTGGCCTCTTTTGTTTCTGAGAAGTCTGTTCCTCAAAAGTTGAGTCATGCCAGTAGTTTGAATTTCTCCTCAAATGTGACAGAAATGCCTACTTGCCTTACTGCTTTTTCTAGTGAAATCCCCATATTTTTAAAGGGGCTTATTGGCTTTAATATGAAAGTAATCAAAAATCAGATGACTGTTTATTTTCATACAGTCACAAGGCACAATTTCTAACACCTATCCCAGAAAACACTCTGGTGGCTTTCTCCCAGTGTCACTCTGTGACTCTGGCTGAGTTATCTTGGACAGGCTCAAGAAGTGGGTGCATGGAAATCTCCTGAGATTTAGGAAGCCCAAGGGCAAGGTGCTGCACCTGGGTTCAGGATGTGAGCCTCCTCAGCTGCTCAGCTGAGGGAAGAGTGGAAGACTGCAGTGGCTTGATGAAACCAAGGCCAGTCTGGTCTCCCTGTAACCACGCTTCCAGCAGCTGCTTAAGGAAAGGGAGCATGGCAGAGGAGTAGTTCTTCTCCTGTGCACCCTTGCAGCCTTTGGGATCTGCTGTCTCAGAAGAGACAAAGCGTTGGGAAATCAGATCCTTCAGGCCCAAGAAAGGTAAAATTCACAGAATTTCCTACCAGCTCTGGTATTTCCATATTACTGATTTCTCAACCATGGTATGAGCCAACATCCTACAGGCTGTTTGGTGACCCTCAGCTGATATTTTAACTGAGCTAAAGTCAGACTCTGACTTGTGTTCTGGGTTGTGGTTTGGTATGGTTTCTATGAGTTAGTGACCATAATCCTGATGATGAATTGTTTTCTGGTGGTTTCTATGCTGGTGTTGACAGTACTGCTCTTGCCCCAGAAACAAACAATAACTATACTTTGTGTTAATTTGCTTTGAGGTATTAGCCACAGCTAATAATTCTGCTCTCTCTAGGCTTTTGTTTTCTTTAGAAAACAGTTTAAAGATTGTGTGGTGCTCTTGTTCTGTTTTTGGCCAGACTCCAGCAAAACAAAGTCTAGAAATTACACTCTAATTAAAACTGTCCTTATTGAGCGCTATCAAGCCATGAAACATATCTATGTTTTCAACTCTGAACTTCCTTCCTGAGGACATTATAGGTTTTAATGAAAATGAACATGATTTCTTCAGGACTTTTTTCCTCTTCATGAACCACAGAGATAAGGTCTGTCACATATGTTGTGTATCAGAGAAGCACTCAAACGGTTAAGAGAAAACCAAAATATTTCAGTCAGCCTGTTTCATTGTGAAGATTTTTTTATTTATCTAGAAAAGGGAGGAAAAAAAACTGACATTAGCTGCAGGCCCTGCCAAAATAGACATTTGTTTTCCATTAGCTGCACATATGCTTTCCTAAGGGCTTACTACGAACTGAGATGCAGCTCTGGGCATAGATCTGGTTTATGTAAGGCATTTCTTATAAAGATAAGTAAACTTCACACTCAGAAGTTTCCTGTCTCTTCTTCTAATTCTACATTGATTATGTCTCTGCTTAATACCTAAAGGCTGTGAGCCTATCTCACCTGGGGAGAGGTGTCCCAGAATAAGAGGGAGTGATCTAGTTAGGTGGCCTTCAAAGGTCCTACAATAAATTAAAGAATAATAAGCTATTTTAAACTTTGGTGTCATTCTCAAGGCTTAAAGTATACTTCACCTGATCTCAGGTGAGTTTTGGAGAGAAAGGCATAATACTTCAGCACATCTACTTAGCACTCTATGGGAAGTGGAGGAAAGTTTTCTTCCAGACATTTTTTATTTTTAGCTGAAGTGTGAACTGGAAGCAATCCAGTGGCTAGTCTGTTACCAGTAACCTAGTCCATACATTAGCAGTAACTTCTTTTGAAATCGGATTTTCACTTGTTCCAGGTGCAAGAAGCAGTTAATGGATGGCTACATGGATGCCAGAGGACTCCAGAAGTAGTTGTTACTTATACTTTTAGACTGAAAAATATTTGAAAGTAAAACTCACCACATACTTCAGTGGCTACATTTTCTATGGTGATAGGCAACACAAGTGCCATGAGAGGTCACTGCCTCTCAAGAGTCAGATCACTGATTTTTTGGATAATACAAAACCCTCTTAAATACCAAGAAGAGAAAGCAAAATACGGTGTTCTTCACTACCACACCCGCTGACTGAAAGTGAATTGCTGGAAAGCTGAAACCCAGAAATACCTTGTTGGCTGCCAGGCTGTACTCTCTCTCCATCATGAAGATCTGGAGGAAACAATAGGGTTTTCAGCCTCATGTAGCTGAGAGATCAGTGTGAGCTGTGCCTTACCAGCAAATCCCTCCTGAGAAAGCCCCTGGAAGGCTGCTGCTGCTGCTGCTGTCTGGAAAGAGGCAGAGGAGAGTTGACAGGAAGCAGGTTAGTGCAGTTCAAGGTAGACCACGTGCTTGGCAGGGCATCTGGCTTTAATCACATCCTCAGATGGAGGTTAGAAGCCAAGTTTGGGTCTACCAGCTGTGCCTGGCATGGTAAGTGGAGGAAATTCTGCTGTTTCTGTCTGTGTGGTCTCTCCACAGAGGGTTTGATCTTGGGTTGGAAGAGTGAACATCTGAAAATGAGGTGTGAGACTCTGCTGAAGGGAGACAGGACATCATTATGGGAGTATTCTGTGCAGAGGATGAGCATGGCCAGAAATGCCCTGCTCACTTCAGGAGAGCCTCCACTGTGAGCAGACACATCAGCTTATGGGCAGCCCTCAGGAATCTCCATTCACAGAGGGTGAAGAAAATTCAGTGATCGGAACAGGAGTTAATCATTTTCCAGTCTTGCAGAGGAGACACCAGGAAGACATAAATGATCTCTGTGGTGAAAGAAGAGATTAAATAGGAAAATCTTTACCCAGAAAAGTTCAGCAATCTGTAGCTTAGGTTTCATTTTGGACAGTACAGTATGATGTAGGCAATGCTGGGGTTCTTTGCTGTTTAAAATTTTGATGAGGCTGGTATTTGTCATGCTCATGTTGCATGCAGTATAGAGAATGAGGTAAGTTAATGACATCACTGAGATATCACAACAACTCTCCCAAAGCAAGAGAGATTGCCCTCAATGGTATTTTGATTCCTCACTGTTTGTTGGATTGATTATTTTAAATGATCATCACAGTGTGGAAACAAAAATTCCTTCACCAGTCTTAAAACCTGAAATTAAATGAGAATATAGTATTTTCCTAACTGGAATTTAAAATGTTATCTTTTTTTTTTTTTTTTTTTTTTTTTTTTTTTTTTTTTTTTTTTGTCTTTGTCATAAGGCCTGTTATAGTCATCAGAAATAATTTGGACTGTGAGATAAAACAACTGAAGTCTGACGACTTTTTCCTTCTGTAGAATGTCTGAGATTGAGAGGAGGAGATATTCCTATTTATATTTGGTTTTGGTTAAGTCAATTTGGAAAAAATAGGCTATTGGTCCCATCTCAGGAGTGGTCTTAGCCATCTGAACAGGCCCCACTTAGACTCTGATGTCCATCAAGGACCTGTGCTGCTCCCTGGTTTGGCTGCTCTGGCAATGGATTAATCTCCTATTCCCAAGGACTAGAGCCTACAATGCTTTTCTCTGTGTGTGCTGGGGAAACCTCCAGTGTCTCAGGGCAGGGAATAGATTATGGGAGTTTACAACCAAACTAACCTCTGCTAGTTCCATGAGAAAATGTGGAGGATATGTAGAGCAAACTGCAGTTCTCATGATGAGACTTATGGAGGGGGCAGATATTTCAGAGGCAAGCTGTACAAGCATAATTTGACAGGCTCCTCTGGGAAGTGACCACAGCACCAAGGCTGACAGAGTTCCAGGAGCATTTGCTCTCAGACACATGGTGTGACTCTTGAGGGTGTGCTGTGCAGGACCAGGAGTTGGACTTGATGGACCTTGAGGGTGCCTTCCAACTCAGCTTATCCTGTGATTGTGTGATTCTGGGATAAATGCCTTGGATATGCCTAGCTGTTCAAAAGCAGCTGCAAAAATGTTTGCTAAACAATGGCAAATGCTTTGTTTGGGGATCCAAATAGGAAAAAATCCCCTTTTTTCATGAAAGGGAATATTATAAAGACATACTATGTTTTCTTTAGAGTTTGTTTAAAAGCTTTAGTCAGCTATATAATTTTTGCCAAAATAAGTAATAGATACAAATTCTCTAACATCTGAGTTCTTTTGGCTTAAGGAATTTTATTTCATCTTTCAATAGGATTTTTTGGCAAATTATGTTTTCCACCTACATTCAGTAGCAAAGACTTTCTGCTTTCCAGGGCAGTAACTCACATAAGATGGTCCAAATGAGATCATGAAGTTTTTATCTATACCTTTTTATTTTCATATGTTCCCTTTCCTAAAACATGTTCCTTCTGAGTAACTTATGCCAGCTCATCTTCTGGTCAAAATGAAAATAGCAAAAACCATTTCAAGACTTTCTAAAAAAAAAACCAAATTAAAATTTGATTTTAGGTTGCAGAAAAATGTACATTTTATAATTTAAGAAATGCATGTGGAGACTTCATTTATACAAAATTGGGTTTAAAACAAGTATTATTTTAGCTTAGCCCTCAGTTGTGCCTGTTTTTCCATGAGGTGCAGTTTCATCAGTGTCCCAGTGCTGGTGGGAGTACTGGGGCAGGAATCTTGGAGGCCATGTCTGGTGTTTGCTGTTTGGCTCACCTTCCTGAGCATCTCCCAGGCTGCCACTGCTGTGTGTGGGGATGATGCTGGGGCCAGCTTGTTCAGCCCTGTCGTGTCCCCATGGCAGGCATGACACAATGGCAAGAGTTTTGTGGGTGATGTGCTCCTAGAGACTGATGTTGTCAGGGGGAGACCTGGCACAATGAGTGGTTTATCTGAGTCAATACTGGGAGCTCCTAAACCTGAAGGAAAAGGTGCAACATTTTTAGAAGGACCACTGGAGTCCTGCCCTTCAGCCATCCAAGCAGGACAGAGGCAAACCCAGGTCACAGTGCTAGGACCAGCTTTTGTTCTCCAGCTTGTACTAACATCCTTTCCCAGAATGAGCCCTTCTGCTTGAACACACAGCACATGTAGTCTGTGCAGGGTCTCAGGCTGCATGCACAAACTGCCTGTGTCTACCTGTGAGCCCTCTGGGATGCTATCAGGTCAGAATGGATGGTCTCTGCTGGGCAGCAAAGCTGGCACTCTTCAGTGCCTCCCCATGGAGCAGAGCAACAAGCTGGCCATTGTCTCCTGCACGTGCCAGGCAGAGGAGCAGGTGGAGCAGCTGCAATGCCCAGGACAGCCCTCTGCTGCAGAAGGAAAATAGGATGGCTGCTGCCAGGAAGGAAAATGGGATGGGAGCCTCAGGTGTGTCTGCAGAGCAGTGTGCCTGGCATGGGGTCAGCACACCCAGCAGCTTGTGGGGGCAGTGGGATTGCCAGCTACTGAGCTGACAATTGCCATATCTTTGCCAAGCAGCCATCTGGGCAGTCCGGGCATCTCGCTGCCTGAGTTCACTGGCTCCTAAGCTATTCCAACAGAGGGATTTACCTTTAGCAGATGGATGAGGAAACATCTGCAATGTTGTCTGCCTTTCTGGAGGGTTATCTCCCAAGGATATCCCTTGGCAACGGTGGATCTGGGTAATGAGGAAGCTGCTGGATGTGGAAGCTGAGGGGGGATCCTGGCAATGATTTTTTTTTTTTTCCTTTGCTTTTGCCTTTTTGGGGTGGGCTGTCACAGCCACAAATGTCCATGTTGTGGTGACAAGCTGGATGAATCGTGTGGCGAGCCCCAGAGGACTGGTGCTAATTGTGTTATGCTGTGAATTCTGCAGAGCACCTCAGGGCTGGGTCACTGTGCCATCACCTTTTGGTCCTCATTTTGCCTTTAGAGGCCAGATCACCACATAGGCTGTCCTTCTCAGGGCCATCTGCCTCAGACACATCTCATATGGATGTCCTTGAAGGCTGACAGACTCAGAGGGGTTCCAGGAGGCCCCACCAGTGAGAGGTCTGTCTAAAAGGGTGTACCCCTGGGATAGGCTGTACCTTATTTCTTTTGGCCAGCAGAGATAAGTGAGCTTGCTGTGAGCATATGTGCACAGCTGTATAGACATCACCTCAGTGTTTAAATTTGCATCTAATCTAGCTTTGGTGAATAAGTGTGACTCCAGCCAAGGACTCCATGCCTTGAGCCCTGGCTCCAGTATACAGGACACCCAGTTTACCAGTAGCTCTGGTTCAAGGGCTGACACCCAATACTCTTTTGCTTCCCTGTCTCTGAGGCAGGTGGTCCCCATAGTGTTGGGAAGTGTGGAATGACTGCTTGGACTCATGCCTTGCCAGCAGCCTCTATGCAAGGCCCCTATGGCTGCTTTCATTTAGCAACATAAAGAGGTGTTTGCAGCAGCTAGCATTAAGTGTTTTTGGGGTTTAAAACATGTATCTGTTCTCTGGGTGTGAGTTCCCTAGGTGTGTTTAGGTGTGTTATGCCCTTATTGCCTATGGACTGCAGGTGTTCAACTCACCTGTGTTCAGCTTCTGCATGGGCAGCATATTCACAACTCCAAGGGCAAATGGGTAGTTTGTGTGGGAAGCAGGCAGCCTCTGAGAGACTGGGGGATGAACTGGGAGGTTTGGGATTCAGAATAGCTGAGAGCTGGCCCCTAACCCTTTGGCTACAGAGCTCTTTTGTTCTTCCCTCACTTGGTTGCACCTGCAAATGTGTTAGGCAGAATGTTCAGATGTGTGCATACCCTTCCTGGCACAGCCCAGTTGATGGGAAGTCTCACTCCAAGAGGTGTCATTGTCTCCCTGAAAGGTTGCATGAACACAGGTGTCCTGGGGATGGTAGCAAAAGAATGGACAGGCCGCGGTGCGATGCAGCATCTCCCCTCTTTTGGCCCAGAGGTGGGAAGCACTGGAGGCTTGCTGTGACTGGCAGGAGATTGCTGTGTCTGAAGATGGTTTTCACAAAATCACAGAATATTCTGAGTGGGAAGGGGACCCACAGGGATCCTTGAGTCCAGCTCTTAAGTGAATGGCCCATTTGGGGATGAAGCCCATTAGCTGGGTGATTTTAGCACCATGCTCTGACCAACTGAGCTAAAGCAGCAGCCCAGAACACCTGCCCAATGGGACAGTGATCGAGGGACCAAGGAGAAAGGGGCAGCTAAATAAACTGAGGGAGGAAGAGGAGACATTTGAGAAGGAAATTGAACTTGGATATTTCTGGGATATTCCTGTTCAGATGAGGTGGGACAAAAATTGGGAGTGCTTGCAGCAACCAATGAAGATCTAAAGGGTGGAAATAGCATGTGAATTATTTGAAACTGCAAAAGTAGTTAAGGCTAGTACTGAAGAGTAAACCTTCACAGGACTGAAGGAGCTTTGGGTTTTGGAGGTTCCCCAGAAAGACCAGATAAAATACTTCCAGGCACAATAAAACTATTTATTTGTGAAGGAACAGTTGGCTAGATGAGAAGTGCAGTTGTGACACCTCTGGCTTACCAAGATGAACTGATGAAGTGATCAGCATCCTGGCAAAATATGATCAAGTTAGCTCTGGCCAATTTGGAGCTTGTCAGCCAATGTGAACAAAGAGTACGAGAGCCAAAATGTCAGCTATGTACTGAAAGAGTCAAAGACTAAAGAAGAAACATGTTCTGTGGACATGGAATTTAGCCAGCTAAAGGACTTGGGAAAGACATGAAACTCTTATATATTTCCTAGTCTATTTATAACCTTGCGTGCTGCAGAGAGAAGAATTCATATAGTTACAGCTCATAACTCCTTAACAGGTTTTCTTAACTACAGTGCTGGAGCTTAAATAAATGTGTAGGAGGATGTTGATTTTTTGAGCAATTAATGTGACTTGTAGGAGAATATGGCTCTGCAGAGATGACCTCAGCTCTCCAAAGAGAGGCAGAAATTTCCAGAACAAAAATGGGTTTTTGAGCTCACCACACCAGGAGAGGCTGCCTGGAGGGAATCTCCCAGAGGGCTGAGAAAAGTCCCAGGGACTCAAGGTGAATTCTGGATCACTGTGACTTCAAAAAGGTCAGCAAGAGCCTTTTTGTACGTTCTGAAACAATGCTTCCTTTATGCAAGAAATTAAAAAATTCAGGGACCTCATTCCAGTTATGGAGGGAAAACTTAAAAGATGTTTTTAATTTCCAACAAACCAGAAATCTCATTCCTTATGCTACAATACTTCTCATAAGGTACAAAACAAGCTCTTGTTTTCTCATTTAAAGGTAATGGCCACCACAGAACTGGGATTTTTCCTATTTGGTGTTCCAGACATGGATGGTTTTACTTGGTGTGCCACAGTTACTATGGCAGTCCTTTACCTTCAGCATGAGCATCACAGTTGTCCCTCATTCACCTGTCACTGCTGAGGTAAACTAGTAAACTACTGCTCCTACACAGGCATAGTCACCCTTGCATTGATAATTTTTGAAAACATTTGTTTTCTGAAATTATGGAAAAGAAATATAATAATGAGAGACAGCTGTGGTAGTTCTGGGACAAAGTCCCTATGCTTGGTTTTCAGCTTGAGAGAACTGATGAATGAAGGAGACATCCCACGTGCAAATGTCTGTTTAACCACCTTCACTTGACTTTTTCTAGCAGTTAGCAGCATTGCAAAGAGGGGGATTTTGATTCAGCAAGCAGCTGAGTATGCTGGGGACTCCCTTAGTCCACCACAGTCATGCACCAGAATGATCTAATTAATGCAAAAATGGGGCTACAGAAGGCAGCTGCTAGGAAGAGTACAAGGGAAAGGATACTTTGCAGGATAAAGTTGTCTGTTTGTCTGGGGCTTCCACATCCTGGAGGAAAAGAGTGTTCTGGATTGAGAAACTGTGGGATAGGTATGCAGGTGAGCACAGATAACGTGAGAACAGGGTTGCTTTATTATGAGTAAATATGGTGCTGAAACTAATTTTTAAGAGAGAAAATGAGTGATTAGCCTGAGGTGGAAAGCAGCTGAGTGGCCTAAATGGTGAGGAGTTGGTGGCTTCCTGTTGTGGGACAGAAGGGCACTCCCAGATTTGGTCATGAATTTAGGTATCTGAGGAGTTATGAGAGTTCAGCTACTATTGTCCTGTGCTGTAGGAAGTGCTTGGAGAAAAGCTAAAGCTATTAATTACTAAGGGTGTTGCTGGTGAGTAGAGTATTAAGAAGTGCAAGGGATGACATGCTGTGAAGCTCTGGCCTGTTCATCTCTCCAGAGCTTATAGAGGTAGTAGAATCAAAAGGCAAAGAGGTGTGGTCATCCTGTCCTGCTCAGATCAGTGACATGGAAGAATTGATTCTGGCTTTCTCTCTTGTGCTGCAAGTGAAATAGCACTTTGGAGGGGAAAAAAGTGAATGGCCACCACAATTGTAAATAAGGAAAGTTGGAAGGGACCTTAAAGGTCACCTAGTTCCCCCCCCCCCCTCCCAAGGGAAGGGGCACCTTCCACTAGACCAGGTTACTCAGAGCCCCATTCAACCTGGCCATAAACATTTCCAGGAATGGGGCATCCAAAGCTTCTCTGGGAAACCTGTGCCCATGCCTTACTGCTCCCACAGTAAAGAAATTCTTCTTAATATCCCACCTAGACATATTTGCTTTTAGTTTAAAGCCAGCCCCTGTTGTTCTATCAGCACAACTTGTGAAGTGTCCCTCTCTGGCTTTCTTATAGGCCCCTTTAGGCACTGGAAGGTGTATAGGGTCTCCTTGTAGTCTCTTCTTCAGGCTGAACAGCCCCAGCTCTCTCATCCTGTCTTCATAGGAGCAGTGCTCCAGTCCTCTGATAATTTTGTGGTCCTCCCCTGGACACACTCAAGCAGGTTTATGTCCTTCTTCTGCTGGGGGCCCCAAAGAGGGTGCACTCTTTAAGATGGGTTCTCACCATAGCAGAGGGAGAACCTCTCTTGTCCTGCTGGCCATTCTGCTTTGGATACAGCCCAGGCTTTGTGGGCTTCAAGTGCACATTGCTGGGTCGTGTCAAGCTTCTTGTCCACAAATCTTTCTCCTCTGAAGAGATCTCAATCCATTCTACTCACAGTCTGTATTTGTGTTTGCCCCGACCCAACAGCAGGACTTTGTACTTGGTGCTGTCCATGAGCTTTGCACCAGCTCACTCTTAAGCCTGTCAAGGTTCCCCTGCATGGCCCCTTTCCTTCCAGCATGGTGACCACAGCACACAGCTTGGTGTCATCAGCAAACTTGCTGGGGGTGCACCCAGCCCCACTGTTTCCAACATGGGAAGGGGAGACTTCTCTGTGTTCTCACACAAGGCAAGGTGGCCGGAGAGGTGGCCTTGTTTGCTTAGGATTTGTGAGCCCTTAGACTATGAACTGGATGGTGTGACTTGCTCAGGGCACCTGGGGGTACTTCTGCACTATATACAGTGTCAGTTTCAAGTCAAAATGGAAATATGGAGCCAGCTGACAAAATCCAACACAGCTTCTTTGATCCTTGTGATGGTGTCCTAGAAGCTTATGTATGGTGTGTAGCTGTCTGGCTTGGGCCCTTGCCAAACTTTAGCCCTTGAAGAAAATTTTAAATCACTGAAAAGTAACTAGTTATTATTATGAAACTGAGTGTGCATACCTAATTTTTTTAAATCACCAAAGAGAAGAAATTTCCAGGATACTATTGAAACTCCTGTAGTAATAATAATAATAATAATAATAATAATAATAATAATAATAATAATAATAATAATAGTAATTACTCTTCCATTCTCCTTTCCTATTTTTTTGGCACAGAAATCATTTGGATTTCCATAGCATCTGGCATGCAGTTTTCAGTGAAATAAGAACTATAAAGGGCCTTATTTCCCTTAGGAACTCACATACAAATTAAACCTGTACTAAGACACCTGATCCGAGCCAGATGCAATCAAAGCTTTGAGTCCATACACCTTAACTTTGAATGGTTTTAATTCTCAGGGAGTGGATCAATTTGAAGGCTTCAGAAGCCAGCTGTGGCTCTTTAGAAGTTGTAAAAGGTTAAGGAAAAAAAAAAGATTTATGATTGCTGAACCACAAACCAACTTGGAGTTTGCCAGCTGTCACCTATTTTTAAAGCTGTTTTCAAAGCACTGGTACATCTACCACTCTCCTCACTCCTTTTTGAGAGCAGTGTGTTTATCCTTACTACTGTCAATAACAATAGTATGTTATGATCATCATGTTCTTTAGGAAGTATTGCTCCTTTAAGTTCTCAGTCAGTATTGCAGACAGCTGGCAGCAGGAATATTTCTAGATGCTGCTAGGCAGGAAGTTATGGTTTATCTAGTAGCACTCAGCATTATTCTTTAAGTAGGGTTCATAATTTCTCACAAACCTGAGGTTTTGAACTTTGAACTGTAACTCTAGTGGATAAAGTCTGCATAACTGTTTAGAGAAATAAACCTCTGCAGATTTATTTTGGCTAGCAACTGTTCCACAGTCACCTCTAACCACACCTGGACACCATTTGGTCTTGAATAGCAGATGTGCCCATTACATTGTGCCACAGTCATAATCCAGTGCTGCTGAACCGAGATCCAGATTCAACTCATCAGAGAGACAAGAATCAAATACTTTGGATGCATTGCTTAGGGCAGGGTTGACCAGGTAAACTGTGTTTTGTTGAGCTGAAAAAATCTGACCACTACTGTGTTGAGCTGCCACAAAGCTTTGCTGCTGCCCTTCTGATGTGAAGGCAGGAAAGATTCACATGATGTCTTGCAGGTAACTTTGGAAAGCCTTAAGAGGAGTGATGCTTGAAACACATTACTGTGCATTTTCTCAATTTGTCCCCTTTGAGAGGACGAGATAGGCAGAAATGTTGTCATAACATGGAACGGTTAATAATGAAGCTGTATTTTAATTTGATATTAGAAGGTAACAGGAAGAAAAAGTAATGAGAGGGCTTAAGAAATAAGATGAATAGTTTATTCTGTGGGTAGCAAAGCACATTGAAATATAGTCCTGTTTAGGGACAGCTGCAGCAGTCTGACTTCAGCACACACTGAGCATAAACCACACTGAATATAGACCCTTCATTGTGTCAGCCAGTTTCTGTATGAAAGTGCATCACAGCACTGTGGTTTTGAATTGCTTTTAAGAAATGGTTAGAGTAGAGGTTTGATAACAAAATCTTTCATGCTCTGTCCTGCTCCTTATTTGCATGAAGCTGTAAGTTCTTTCACTTGGGTAGAACCTTTGTATATGTAAAATTGTAAGAATGAATACCTCTACCTTCCACATTGTCAATATGTTTTGATGTACAAAAAATAATCACACCTCCTGAAGTCTGAACTAATGATACCAAAAGTCTATAATATTCCATATTTCATCCCTGGATCAAGCCAATACAAATTATTTACTGAAAGCTGTTTGAAGTGCTGATGTGCATTATTTAATCCCATTTTGGATTTTATGTTTAGCTTACATCTTGAAATGAAGAATGTAATAGTGTAAAATATTTAATGTCTCTAACTAAATAAGTAACTAAAGGAAGTTCTGGCTCTTCATATAAATATCCAGCTTCTTGAATCTTGCTGATTGCTTGGTCACAAATTCTGAAGCGGAATTATGCAATATATGAACCAGGCTTGTTTGTTTCTTTTTAAATTTCCATCATTTAACATGACTGAAACACCATTAATGGGATCTTTTATTCACATGTGTTCTTTAGTGACCCTCAGATAAGTAACCTAAAAGTGTAGAAGAGCACTTTTGATGCTCTATCCCAAGCAGTATGTTGCACTTCACACTGCAGACCTGCAGAGGTATTGTGCTTAGAGTTGTTAATCTTGGGGGTGTGGGGGAGAGATGATGTGATGAAGATGGAAGAAAGAGGAGAGGAGGGTTTGAAGCATACCTAGCATGAAAGATTGGAGAGGACATATCCAGCTGGACTATGTACTGGACCTGCTTCAATGCTTCTCTGTAACTACTGTGCTGCTTCTGCTTCCTGAGGGTCATACTTTGAGATGACAGGAAATGTCTCATGGGGCTTTGCTGGCAAGCCAAAATTTATCTTGTGTTTTGTCTCTTTAATGTTAGCAGACACTGGTAGAAAGAAGGGGTGGTCATAATCTGTCAGGGTCTTGAAAGGCTGGCTCTGACTGTTCAGCCAATCACATTCAGATGGGCTGTCAAACTGCATGCAGATCCAAGGGAGTTTTTGTGACTAATGAAGTTAATAAGCATGACATGCAAATTTAATCTGAAACAGCCTTCCCAGCTACTTGTTACTGCTTGATAATACTGAAGTGATTATATTCTATGAAATAGTTGATCTTCTGACAGCGTGGCTTTTGTTACATCTTCCTTTGTTAGATTCTGGGATTATTCTTGGCTTTGCAAAAGACAAGGTAATATTTCTTAAGCTGCAAGCATCTGTAAGTGAGCTCTGCTTCCCTGGGGACTGGTTCTCTTCAAGCTGTCTGCCTGGCTTTCCCTCCTTTGGAAAAGGGAAGTTTCTGCTTAGTCCCACTCCATTCCTGCCTGCCCTGTGGCTTCTGGCTAGAGCGTGGCTTTGGTATCTGTGAAGAGCTGCTGGTTCTCATCAAAGGATGCAGCCTTTGTAAACAAATGAGGGGCACTTTCATTTTGAGCATTTGGAATGATAAACTGAAACATGACTAACTTAATAGGAAAGTTAAGTCTGATACAGTTCTCTAGGAGACTCCTGCAAACATCTTGTACAAATCTCATCAAAAGCTGGAATTACAGGTCTCAGTTACTTTCCTGGGGCTACGCAGAATCATAATATTAATTTTCTTAGTCACAGGAGTCAAAACAAAGCACTAAAATGGGGTATGGTAAGAAGGAAACAAAGTTATTAACCTGACAGTGTCTTGGTTGATCAATTGCTACAAACGGGAGAAACGAAACTGTGGAGCCACGGAGAAAAATTATGCAATGTTATGAAACAGATGTGGAAGAACTGATTAAATGCACATATCCTTTGTACTTGAAAATTATTTCTGGAAGCTTCCAACCCTAGTTGTGGCCCTATGTAACCAATCCAGCCCTATCTAAATATAGTGAGCCAGAATCTCCTGCTGCTGGATCAGTATCTAGAGATCAAAAATGACAAAGGACCTGCTGAGCATTAGGATACTCCTTTCTGCGTGCTCCTTCTATCCAGTGCCTTGAGAATTACTTATTTAATGATATTTAATAATTGATTACAGTTATTTGACAGCCTGCTTATATTGATGATATCTAGCCAACCTGCAAACGTGTCTGGGTTCCAGATGTAGCTTGTCAAGTCTTACCATGTGGCTGCCCTGCACGAGGAATCACTAACACTCTTGTCTGTGGAATGGCACCATTGGTCAAGGACCATGCACTTTTGCTCTGTAGGAGGAAGAGTTCCCTGCAGTGAGCTGACTGTTTTCCAACATAGTCCCCACTGCCATTAAGCTGCAGAGGCCCAGATCCTGCTGGAAACTCCACTGGTTCAGGTGCACTTTCATGACAGACCCCAGCATACTATGAGACACTCCAGGAGCAAGAGGTTGTCACACTCCAAAATTATTTCAGCTATCTGGGGTCTTCTGTGACATACCTGTCACCCCTAAGTAAGGATAGGATGGGAAGAAGCTATTCAGCTGTGAGTTATACATAACAGCTCTGAGGGGTCATGCCTGACCTGGTCACAGGCTTCTTCCCACTAAAAGGGTGACAAATAGGGCACTTTAGGACCCCTTTTTAATACAATGTATAGAGAAGGAATTGTATGTAAGATTTTTCTCTGGAATGACATATTTGTGGCTATACAAAAAGCAAGGGGTTTTGCATGGTATCTCAGTGTGTAAGGGATGGATCACCAAGGCTCCCCCTTGGCTTAGGGTTATGGACAAACCATCCCCACAGCTGAAATGCTACAGACCAGCTGGTAGCTCTCTAAGTCCAGATGTTGAGAGGTGCTAGTGGCTGTATACAATATGGTACATTTAATGTGGAACAAAAGGCAAAATAAAATGTCCATGGCACTCTGAATGTGTGGCCTCTTGGGGTATGAAATCAAGGAGATACTGGGCTCTTGCTTATTGGTTCTCAAGGCAATGAATTGGATCAGCTTTGGTTTCCACTTAGGCTGAAGTTGCAGAAGCCCTTTGGACCAAAACCCTTCATACTAGGGGCATCTGGATGTCTGCCTGAAGCAGGAGAGTTTCCACTGAGGTTCATCCTCTGTTTGAATCTACAGTCATTGGAATTTTTGCATAAATGGTTATTTTTTCAGAAAAAAGGCTACATATAAAACTTATCCTTATGCAAACAGCACTACTGAATGACCTAATGGGATAATTAATAGGTGGTTTTGCTGTTTGGGGTTGTCTGTTTGTTTGGATTTTGTTGTTGATTTGTTTTTGTTTTTAAGATGTTTAGATATTCAAGTCAAGCAAAGGCTGAGGCATAATAAATTTAATAGCAAAAACCCCCCAGACCCTGGGAAGGACTAAACTTTTGAAATTTTAAAAGCTGGGCATGACTGGCTGAGGAGCATGCTGGGCATGAGGAGTGCTGTGCTTTCACAGCAGAGAGGGGCATCAGCATCCTGGGCTGCATTAACAGGAGCACAGCCTAATTCAGGAAGGTGACCATTCCCCCTGTTCAGCACTTGATTGACCAAATGTGGATACTATATCTAGGTTTGTTTCTCCTTTCAACTCCCCAGCCAATACAGAAAAAAGTGTCAGTAAGCTGGAACAAGTTCAAGGTCATGTGGGGGCACTTGCCCTGTGAGAAGAGGCTGGCAGACAAGAGCCTGGAGGAGAGGGAGTTTCAGAGGGAGCCATCTGCAGACACACAGTGCCTGTGGGGAGGATAGCTGAATGGATGCAAGACATCCCACGGGAGCAGTACAGGATTGCAGTGGGTAGGCTCTATCACTAGAGTTTAGAAAGCCCAACTGGACCAAGCCCTGAGCTGTCAGCTCTGAACTCACAGCTGGCTCTGCCTGAGCAGGAGGCTGGGCTGGAGACCTCCTGTGAGTCCTTCCAACTCGAGTTACTCCATGGTCATATGATCAGCTTGTGTTTTATGTTAACATCAGGAACATGTCCACGTCAATGGCATCTGGCCAGATCTGTGCATGATGGATTGAAGTCCTTCAGGTGTAGTATATTTCTTGGGATGGTGGCAGTGCTGTCTCACATGACAAGTATGAAGCCCAGCTAGCCAGTCCCTAAGAGGAAATCAGTGCTCCTACAGTTGAAGACCCAGGAGACAATCCTTACAGACTATCTCTCTCTATAAAATCCCCTTCAATTGGAGACGAGTAACTGCAGTGGGTGAAAGCAACTAGAGTATAGTCTTGGAAGAAGAGATTGTGTTTTTTCCCTTTGATGTGAAAAGCTCTATTTGATCAAAGAAATTCATACTTCTTAAATGGTTTAAACATGCAGGAAAAATCAAATAAGATCTTGACATAGAGAAGAAGAAGCCTCAGTTTTCTGAAAGGCAGAAGCTGCTGTTAAATTAGTGCAATGACAGTAGTCATGTTGTTTGTCATGAGTTATAATACAGTTGAGAAGGAAGATAACCTCTGTGTAATGTCAGCTTTATTAATACAGCTTTCCTTGGCCTTCATATCTGACACACCACTTTTACTCAGCTACCTCATTGCAAGGCTTGTTGAAAAAAGGGAAAGGGGCAAGAATTCAGATGGCTTGTTTAAGTTGCAATGTTTACAGTCCCAACAAATACTGATGCCTTCATGGATGAATCCAACTAGTATTGTACAAGTAACCAGTATTTAATATAGAATATAGTATTAACATTTAATTAATAGTATTTAATAATATTTAATTTAGTAAATAATAATGTTTAGTACATAATAATATTTAATTTAGTATTTAATAGCATTTGATTTAGTGGACTCCATAAGTAGATCATACACATAGTAACCCCTGTTTTAAAAAGACAAAACCAAAACCATCATATGATGTTAATGATTCTGACTCTAGGCATAGTACCAGTCTGACTTGGGTACTTGGAGACTGCATGAAATCTCTCTGCCCAAATGGTTGTGTAGCAAAATGTTGGGAAACAAGACATATAAAAGCACCTGATGTCCTGGTGGCAACTCACTTAGCTTCTGAATTAACCTGGCTTCATTAACTTAGGAAATAACATAGGATAGAAAACCTTCAGCAACTTTTGAGAGTGTGACTATTTTTTCACATGTATTATGATGCTTGTTTTGATCACAAGTCAATGCCATTAACTTAAAGTATGAACTTCTGTGCTATCTGTGTTGACTTGACTTTTACTCTCTATATTTTTCTTCGTCTTGCTTGTAATTGAAACAAAAGCAGTCTTGGTAGTCTAGCACATCTGCCAGGGCTCTGTCAGTTCCCTGCCAGTCACACTGTCTTTTAGGCTGTCATCAGATATACATTGGATGCTTTTCCAGTTTTAGAAATGATTTTTTTTTCTTGATTGTACTAATATCAGTACTATGGACATAGAAAATCTCATTCTCATTCACTACATTTCCTTGCCATAGGCAAGAAAAAATTGCTTGCAGAACAATCACCTGTGTCTCACATATGAGGTCTCCTTCATGTGGTTTTCTTCTGTGTATCCCAAGTTTGTATTTGTAACTTGTTTTTCCTTCATTTGAAGAGTTTGTTTTAAAAGAAAACGAAGTGCATGCACACACACATGCTCCCAAGCTTTAGCCAGTTTTTTTACCTATTTCAAACATTTTCCTTAAGCTACCTGATGCCTTACCTGTGTTTGGGACATGTCTGGGAATAAATTCTTGAGTTTTAACAGCCCATTGCTCTTGTTCTGGGCAGGGTAGATTTTCCTAATTATTATTCAATCTCCTGCATATTCTCTATCAAATGCTGCTCTACCATTATCTGGTTTGTCTTCAGAAATAGCAATAGCATGAGCAGCAGTCTTACACATTTTGGACAAGTAGCAGGATCTGACAGCATGTCCTTGTTGTCAGTTCCTGATGCTCTCAGTGGGCTGAGGTCACTGTTGGAACACTCCTGAGTGTTTCCAGTGCTGTGCTTTCAGATGGCTGCTGTGGTTACCATTGTCCATGGCAGTGTTCTTTTCACCTGATGCTGTTGTGACTTAATAATGTCACATCACTGTGGGAAAGACATATAGCTGTTGAATACTTTTTTTCCCTCTTCATCTGTCTGGGGACAGGATTTTTCTGCTCCTCTTTCTGCATCTTTAATTTATTTATTTTCCACTATCCTGACTTTCTAACTTCACTTACCTGCAGGAAGCTGTTCTCTTCTGCCATCCTGCTCAAGATTCAAGGATTAAAAGTAAGGCAACATGAGACATTCAGATTATGTTCCTTCCTCTCTATCTGCTTTCTCAAGGCCTTCATTCAAATGTTCACATGTAGTCCTGGCTCTCTACCTGGTCAGACATGCAGAAAAGTGTCAGGCCAATAAACAGAGTTGAGTGATATGGGAGCATTGAAGGAAAGGACCAGTTTGTTCTACCTATGGGATTTTTTTCACCCCTCTCTCTGCTCTTCCTCCTCGCTGCCTGCAGACCACTCAGTGCCAGTGAGGCTGAAATAACAATGAAAAGGATACTGTTTATTTTATACCTTGCTTAGAACAGTAAAAGAGGAAATGGAGGGAATCTGATCTGCCTGGCTTTAGTCCTTAACATTTGCACTACTTGATTAGCTTTAGCTGTAGGACTGAAGAGGGGACAGACAGTACACAGCCCCCTCCCCTTAGCTCTGGGGAAGCCATCACACAGACAGGTCACATCTGGGGTGCAGATCTGCAGACATGCCTGCCTTCTGCTCCCCTGGCAACACTTGGGTTTGAGACTCCTCCTGAGGGTGCCCTGGCCCTTCTGAGGAATAGATCCAGCTGTCAATTTACAGTGTAGGGAGCTGTCAAATATGGCACATATGGACAGTCTGTCCTGATGGGAGCCAGTCCATGTGGTGGTGAGGCTGTTGTTGTCTCTAGTGTATTGTTCCACTGGTCACAGCACAGGTTTCTCCCTTCAGCTAGCTCCAAAGTGAATTAAATCTGTCTCCCATCCTAGCTGCCCTGATCACCAGGCCACAGTGAAGTGCTGCTCAGGGGTCTGTCTGCCTTGGACTGATTTGCAAGCAGTTTCAGGCAAGAGGCAAATGCCTCTGAGTAAGACAGTTAATGGATTTAGTCACCTCCACAGTTGTGCAGGGATTTTTAGAGAGACCAGACTTTCATTAAGGATGTTGACAAAAGTAACTAAAATCTATCCTGTCATAATTGTTATTTAGATGTCCTGAATCCTTCCCCATAAGCTTAAATTGGTGGGTACTACTGTTATGTTCAACAGCAATTCACCTAGCATTTGATTTTGTCAGCTATATTTGAGTTTGATGTAGTTGTTCAGTTGCTACTGCTTCTTTTAGATTGATGAATTTCATTTACAGACAGCCTCAACAGCTTCACTGCACAGACGAGAAATTAATCCTGTGTTTAAACAAAGAGGAAATAGTAAATATTAACCAACTGCTTTCAGTCTTGAAGTCCTGATCAATGACGTGTATAAGAACTGAGCTGTAGCCTGTCTAATTAACCTTAATTTGAAACTTAACCAGTTTCATCATTAGCAGAGAACATTGAATACAAATTCTTAAAGCTATTCTTGGCTTTGAAAAATGAGGTCATCCTGCCAGACAGCTACATCAAATGATAAACTACATAACTCTCCCTCCTCCCATCTCCCTGCTGTGACTAGACCACTAATGATAACCACCTAATTCTACCAAAGGGGATTTATTTGTCAGCAAACAATCCTGGTCAAGGCCAAAAACCTAGAAACAAATGATAAAAAAATCTAATTTATCTCGTCTTTTCTCTGTCTGTCCAACAAACCTCTAACTCCAGGCAAAAAGAGTTTGCCTGAATAGAAAGTAAGAACACGAGCTTTCTTAATACCACAGTAAATATCTAACACTTTGATGCTTCTTCTAGTCTATCACAATTGTTTTTCCTATCTGTTCTTTTGGGGCATGGGAGAACTAAAATGTTTAGAACTGAAGACCATAAATCTGCAGGTAATAGTATGTCAGTAATAATGTATTAGTCCTTTAAGTTTTCAAGTGGTTTTACATTACAGAATTAGCTGGCTTGAAGTTATCTGTCTTCATGGTCTTCCATCTCCTTGCTCAGCACAACTGAGAGTCTGACCCTGTTTATTCTGCTTCTCTCTGTTTCCATGCTGTTCTGAGTATGCAAAGGAGCTCTTCAGGGGTGGTTTTTCCTGTTTTTTTTTTTCTTTTTTTTTTCTCCCCTATTTACAGTTGAATATACCTGCATTTGTATTGTGTCAGAGCTGCCATGCTTTGCTCTTGTGATGTGTTCAAAGCACTCACATCACCCTGGATATTTCAGTGGCAGCTGCTGACTCTTTCCCTGTCTTATTGGTTGTTAGGAAGGAACTGAGTTCCTTCAGCAAGTATAGTAAAAGGTGTTAGTCAGTCCCTCAGCTTGCTAGGGCTGCTTCAGCAGTGGCCCAGGGAGAAGGAAATTATTTGTTTCTAAAATGGCTTGCTGGTTGGTCCTTGACTGGTGTGCACCAGGGACAGAGACAGCCTGAGAGAAGGATTCAAAGCTGAGCCTTTTCTGGGTCTGAAATCAGTAAGGATCAGGAGCTCCTGGTGGCAAGTTGTTGCCCATGAGACCATACATGTAAGAATCCATATACACTTCTGTCCCTATAAAGCTGATTTTCAGGCTCACACATACTTATTTCAGACTGTGGTGTGGGCCATTGTACAGCCCTAAGGTTTCTCTCAGCAGCAGGTATTCAGGTATATATTTGGTCACAAACTTCTCTGCTGAGATCTTAACTGAGACTTACTGATTTTCTTCTGACAAAGAATTCTCTGAAATTTAAAGAATTATATGAAATTAGAAACCAGAAATACTTCCAACAATAATGTCTCCCTATTGTTAGAAAATCTGAATGTCTGAGCTGGTTTTTCGTGATTTAAAGCATTTATATGAATTCTACTAGTCACAATTGCTGGTTGAATTGAAGAGAAATGTTTGCTCAGCAGTAGAATAAGTAAGATACAACCATCACATAGCATGAGATTTTTTCATTTTGTTAAATTTCTTATGACTTCTTATCTGTGCCCAGTAGGAGCTTTTGTCTGAGCTGCTGCAGGAGCCTGTGACAATCTGCAGAACCGAAATATGAAGGCATTGTTTCCAATATAAGTTGTAAATTGTGGTAACATTTCTGGATTAACTAGTAGGATATGTGGTGGCAATCTTGCTTTTTATTGATGAGAACAATCCAAACCTTGTGCTTAGTTCTAGGTAATTTGAAGAAAATTAATTGATTATTAAAACAAACCTCGTCAAATGAAAGAAGGCTGTGCAACAAAAACAAGCTCAGAATCTGTACTCTTTTCAACCTGCCACCAGATAACAGTGTCCCATCAAATTTTAAATCTATGACTTCACTCTTAGTTGCCACTGAGAGGCTATTCTGCTGCATTGTATTCCTCACTATGCTGTCAATAATTTTGTAACAGACATCTTAGTTAAGATTTCCCCTGCAGTCCCCTTTGACCACATCTTGGTTTATTTTAAAAGAAGTATCAACCTAAGAATATTTTAAGAGTAAGCTTGAACAAAAATGATTGCCTTTAAACTCTGCAGATCTGGAAAAAAACCCCTTTTTCTGTCATAGAAAAACTCACTCAGGTTCTGAAAGCTAGGGCTCCATGGTAATCTGAATGTGTGCCATGTAAAATGTTTCTCAAGTTTAGAATCTTAATGCTACATTTCTAAAGCCTGAGATGTATAACCTAGATGATTTCATTAAATATGTGTTTTTTTGTGTCGCTGTTTTATCCAGAGACTCAATATAATCAATATAAGTAATAACTGTTCAAATACTTACAGCTCTACCAAGGCTGTTGGTATCAGTCTTGAGGGCTGGCTGTCTTGAAGATGATTGTCACAGCAAGAAAGAGTGGTGCCTCTGGGTGCTGTTTGAAGTTATGGGGAAATCTAGCAGGAGATACCTAGATAAGTTGTAGATATAAGTGCTGATCTTGCCCCACAGAAAGAGAGATTTCAGCCTCCTGAATGGTTTAGCAAGAATATTTATACACAAACTCTAGTGTTACTTGAAATCATCAATTTACAAACAGGGTATTTGCACCAAGTTGGGAAAGGGTGTAGGTGCTGCTGGTTTTGTCTTCGTGCAGGAGCATGGATTAGGCTGGAATTATGGTCTGTCATCCATGGGCTTGAGGTCAATGGAGTATCCAAGGTGGTACATGAAAGCATTGCCAGGAATTGGATGCTTCAGTCTTATACAACCATTACAGAGATGCAGATTTGAGAGCACTCTTAAGATATTTGCATTAATTGCATTTGTAATCTTATTTATAGGAATGAAAACATGATGTAAAATAGCTTATTAGTCTAAACCATGCTATGATCTTTCCTCAAAAATGTTAAACAATAAGATATGTCAATCAATTTGATTAAATCAGTCAACTTTTTGATTGATCATACTCTCCTCTATCCAAAATGTCACTCAATTCCCTTAAAAAATATATTAATGTCTTAGATGACCTCTAGAATCTTCTTTCATCTTTATTTTATTTGCCACTATGACCCTATTCATTAGCAAAAACTTATGAAATAAAACATTAACAACAAGAATTAGTGGAAAGCCAAGAGATTAGAAATTAAAGTAAACTATAAGTTTATGAATATTTGTACTAACCTGATGATAACCATCATTGCTATTATTTTTGTCCTCAGTAGAGCATGCATGCCCTTATTTTTCTGAGCACCAGTCTAAAATAACACACTGAAAACCTTCAGTAAACTCATTTTGAAATGGGTAAAAATCCTGAATCATAAATTGTAGCACAATCCTTAGCACTGTTAAGTGCTGCTTACCTTTCCTTTCTAAATGGGTGGATTACTGGCTTTAATTTTGTTAATGCCCCCTTCATACTAGACTATCAGCTGATGTCTACTGTAATTTACTGAAACAGGCTTGACATGCCTGGGTAACTATAGAATGACATATTCAATTCCCCTGGTCTTTTCCTTCCTTCTTAGAGACCAAATTTACAAAAGATTCCTGTTTCAGCTGGAAAAGGCAATGGATATTTTTGAATGTTTTCCAGAGATTTGCCTAGCTTAAGGTCAATCATAACTGAGCCTTAAAAGACTAATATAAAGGCTGTGTATAAAGCATAGTTTTATTAACAGGGCCCTCTCACCCCTTAGAGTACCAACCATGTAATGATGCCTGCAATATCAATACACAGTGTCAAGGAAAAGTGGTTGGAACAGCACTCAGGCATACATTTATTTATAATCCTATCTTTAACAACCACCCAAACTAAAAATAATACAGTCCAGTAAATGGTTTGTGAGCATTAGAGGAAACAGATGACTTTCCCAGTGAAAACAAGCTGTCCAGTGAGGGCATTTCTACTTTTCTCCAAGCATTTTCCTCCTTTATTTTACCTACAGCAAATTTTCCAATGACAAACTTACTTACAGATGGTTGAAACTCTCCAGGGGTAAACCAGCCTGAAGCACTAAAGACAAGCTCTCTGAGAATAGATGGCTGAAAAATATCAGAGGGTCTACAAGGAACACTATGTCTCAGCTGACCAGAGCTGTCTAGCTACAGCCCAGCTTTCTGTACACTTGGTAACAATGGACATGGTCTCTTGTTACCCTTTTCCTTGGCTTTAAACCACTGCCAGAAAAAGACTTAGCAGGCATATCAGCAGCCATCTGCAACCTTCCCTTCCAGACTTTTTCCCTCATAGGCTTCCCTATACTGTAAGAAGTTGTCACTATGCAGTTGTTACAATTGTTTGCCTGTTTTAGTTCCCTACACCTATTTTAGCTGCTGCTTGTAGGTACTACATTTTCTCTAAGCTAATCCTGCAGTCTTTTTTGCCCTCTTTAACCCCTTTTTGCCCTGACATTAAGTTGGTTCTCATCATTACAAACAGCTTTAATTTGGTACAGGGAAAGACTGATCCACAGCATCTCTGTCTCCAGAAACTTCACTAACAAAAGCTGGGGAGCAGTTTTGGACCTAAACAATTAAATTTTGAATGATACAAGTAAAAAAAAGAAAAGCTTATTCTTGCATGAGGAAGGCAAAGGAAACACAGATTTCTGTTGTCATAACAAATCACCTGCCCTCCTGCCTTTCTCTGCTTTGAGCCACCCCCACCATTTGCTGAGATGGAAAGGGTGGGCAGCTTTCTCTGACTCTCCCAGAGACTTACCAGCTTGATGAGAGTTGACCTCTGGCAGCAGGAGAGCTTACAGTTAAAGGGCTGCAATATTTTATATTGGAATTTGCCAAAATGAACTCTCCAGGCAGACAAAAGACAGTCAACAGCACTAATGCAAGTCTGAGTGTGAATAAATACAACAGCTTCCTTGCTTTCCTGTCTGCTTTTCTTCATGGTGTTCATGCCATCCCTTAGATGATGGATATTAAATATCCTTGCCATGCTTGAAATAATTTGGGTAGGTGTGTGTTCCTCTAAGCATTAAAAAATTCTTGAGTTTCCTGTTTATCTAAAGTTCTCGCCATTTAGAAATCAGGATTGAAATTAAACCTTTATAGGACGACCAGTGACTGCTATCCTGCTGCTGCATGAAGTCAGTCCCCTGGAAAAGAGCCAGCCAATATTTTTGGCAGTGTTCCTGAAACAGCAAGAGGACTTGCTGAGCCTGACATCTGGTGCACCTTATGAAATCCAAGCAATTAATCGTGATCCAAGGTAGAATCTCTCTAGACTGGCTACGAACGTCTGTTTAGCAGAAACCTTGTGGTATTCATTAAGGCCCTTCCAGATAATTTCCAACAGGTAATTCTCCTAGTCTCGAGCAGCATTAGGTAATGTGTTATCCAGAGCCCATGCTAACATTCATCTCTGGTTTTTTGGAAGGTAAAACTAGTGATTATTTACCAGGGGATATGACTGACTGAAAGCAAGAGAAAAAAGAGAGTAGAAAACAATCTTTGTGCTATTGTCTAAGATGCCCTCAAGGTTCAAAGTGTTGTGCAGCAATGTGGATCTTAGTAGCACTTTTCTGCTGGAAAATGGGCCTTGCCCTCTATTGTGAGTCACACTGGCTACATGGTCACTGTTACACTCACCAGTTTCCTGGGAAGGGGACACAGACATCTTTTCAGCATAACTATTTCTTCAACTTTGGTAGTAGCAGGTTTTGTTCTTGCTAGAGATGAGCAAAAAGGAGCAAATGCAAATTATATGTCCTTGAATGTGAATCTGCATCCCTGCTCTAGTGGAGGAAGGGGAACAAGCTGTTCAGGTAGATGCACAATGCTCCAGCAAAGCAGCTGTTTTGAATGGACACTGCATGTACATACATTTCCTAGAAATAAACAGGAACCCACAGGGGAAATTTAGCCCCAGTGTAAGAAGACAAAGACCCAGGTGAGGTTAAAGGAGTTTATCTTATTTAACTAAAATTTGGTATACTGTCCCAGACCCACTGCAAATTGTGTCATGTTGGAAGATAGTGTCAAAAATTATAAATTTATAATTCAAATTATATTATTATTTAAATTACCTTACATTGGCACTGAGGTCAATTTGTTGTTGTTGTTGTTTTGCCAGTGTTTTCAGGAATTTCTTAAAAGGCATGATTGAGTTTATACCTGTCCACATAAGACTTTTGACTCCTAATTTCCAGATGTCATTTACACCATTATTTAGAGAAACTGTAAACATTAACTTTGAAATAATATCTGGCTCCTTAAAAGTAGGATCAGAACTAAGTGGAATTGATTATTGCACAGTTTGTGCTTCAAATAATTGTCAATACCCAAAAATTAAGCAAAACTTGCTCTGGTCAGGTTTGGAGATCTTGCAGTGCAGGTGCTTTCTTAATCCTATTGCTACACTGGGAATCGTGAAATCTCAGTTAATGTGTGCAAAACCAACTCATCATGCAAAGAAAATTCCCAGTTTGTAATAATGCATGGATTTTCCACCATCTGAGGTTAAATTGTTCTCAGAAGGATACTAAGGAGAAAAAAGTTCTTGGAAAAAGTGTTTAAATTTCCTGTCCATTTCAAATAGGTGTCATTTCACAGACCCAAAGTTAATGGAAGGCATATTTCTTGGCACTGTGGTTTTTGCAGTAAGGTGGGCTTTAAACTTGCTTTCTCTTGCAGAGAGTGAGTGGATACTTTAGGGAAGAGCCATGCATAAAACCTGAAACATTTAGATCCCATTCAGCCAAATGAGCTAAGGATACCCAACACTTGAATTAATATTGCCTTGTAACCTTGAATACATAGTTTAGTACAAAACAGTATTTTTTTCATCCATGTTCTCTTTGTAAAGATTAAAATGCTTAAAGTTTCTCTCCTATTACCCCTTCCAGGGTGTGCTGTTCATTTGTTAATCCATTTACAAGTGACTTGGTTAGATACAATACTAGTACAGACACAGAAGACCACAGCAACAGCCAATGCAGTTTTGAAAATGGGGAGAAGGTAGCTCCCATTTTCCTGTTTGTCCTGTGACTTCAGTTACTGCCTGGGGCACAAATTAATTTCTTGTAGCTAAGAACAGGAACAGCCACACTGACTGGAGAAGGGTCCATGAAGATGTTCACGCCCAAGTGAGAACTGTGGTTTTCATTGAAAGGAAGTTGAGCTGCAGGAGATGCAGGTTTGGCAGTTAGCACTTTTTTATTTTTAAGAAAAGTATTGCAGCTCTGATTTTGAAAGTATCACTTTAACACCAAGGGCTTCAGTTGAGTCACTCCTGCCTTGTGCTGTTACAGAATCAGACCTTGTATGAAAAGTAAAACAGGATGTTCCCTTCAGTTTAACTGCAGGACTCATTACATGCTCTGTAGTTAAGTGGTGTTGCAGACGTTCATGCAATACAGGCAATGCATCTTTGTCAAGGTGACAGGTCTCTTTTGGAAGGGAGATTTCTTCTCCTTCCCACTATGAAGTACTGTATGTTCTGTATTTAATGTGCCCAACACTGTCTGAATTCTTAAGCTTTTAATTCCCTATGCACCACCTGTATGTTTTGTTGGAGGATGGGATGCCAATGGAATGCATCTCCTGTGCTTTGCATCTGCCAAAATGGTAATTTTAAATCATCACCTCTTTAGAAAGAAGGCGATTCTTGGTGCTCTGTCCTGTTGCAACCCTCACATCAGCATTACTCCTCTGAAAAATCTTTTTAATACTGTAGTTGGTCTGTCACACACGCCACAGTTGCATATGGGTGGAAGTCTTTTTCTTCCAGATGATAAAAGAATTATGATGCAAACGGAATATTTTTTAGAGGAAAAAGAACCCTAATATTCATTTGTCATGTATTTGTGTGTTGAGACAAAGAAAAAATTAAACAATGTTGATTATGTGCAAAACTAGCAGCCAGCATAAGAGATGGGAGAAATTGGGAGATTATTTAAAAAATAAGACTTTATTTCTGCATCTACATCTTGTAAATATTTGACATTAACAATTCTGTTGGCTACAGGGGGACTGCTTAAGAGACCCAGAATCTGTTTTTAATCCTGCCTAAAAATACTTCATTTTGACCAATAACTGCTAAGTAACAGAGGAGCAGATTGCTTCTCTGTTTTGTTTTGTAAGGCAGCTCAAAGTGAAGCTGGTAGAAAAGGGCAGGGAGCGAGGAATGGCAGCTGGAAAGGCAGAGGTGTGTGCCTGCCAAGCTCCTTGAGGAGTATAGGACAGAGGCACAGTGAGACACAAGTATATGTAAAGCTGGGCTATAGTTTTGCTCAGGGAATTCAAAGTCACCATTTATCTTACTACTTGGCAGTCCTGTGCATAATGAGGGCCATCTTTCTGGGAATGTTCAGTCTCACAGTCACTTTTACCTTTCAATCTTTCTTTATCCGCGGTGGGGTTTTTTTTTTCTGATGGAAGAAAGAACTTTTTCTGTTGTTTCCGTTGAAGAGCTGTGGCTTCAGTCTAATTTCTTTTTTTAATCCATAGAATTTAAGGCATTTTACAGAACAGGTCGATACAGAGGCAGAAGAGCAAGCAGCTGCTAGTGCTGGGTGTGACCAGAGACAGGGAATGCACAGGAGGAACACAGGTGGCTCACCCTCCTGGCATGCTACAAGCAGAGGAGTGATATTCAGGAAAGAAAAGTTCTGGTGCATGAAGAAGGTAGAGTAAAAGACATCTACATTACCATTTTAGCCTCAGAGTATGCAAACTGCATCCCTCTGGGGAGAAGGAGTGGGGAAGTGTGCATGAGGGGAGCACTTCTTGTGCTGCAGCCACTGGTGGCAGTCCTGGCCATGCAACTGGACTGCTAGACCTTCTCTGAGGTGGTCCCTGATGAACTGGGGATTTTATGGATGTTATATCCTTAGGATTGGGTATTTTGCTTTACAGGTCTGTTTCTGTAGTGCAGCTTAACTTACTCATTTATACAAAGTCCCAGTGAAGTCACTGGGCTCAAACCATGGGAAATGTGTGGAATACAGAATGTTAAATCTTAAAGATGAAGAAATTCTTTGTGGTCATTTTCACATTCCCCATGCAAGTCCTCTTGATACAGTGAATTAATCCAAGAACTTCTAGTGGGCTACATTTCAATAGTTCATTTTTTAAAACATCTGGGCAATTACTGAGCTTCAGGAACCCAAGGAGTAATTACTATACTATTTTAAGATGATTAGTTACTGCCTTAAGATGTTCTTCCAGGAGAAAGGAAAATCCACTCAGCTTCTTTGCAACAATTGCACATTATTTGAAAGACTTATAACTCACATGTAGCCAGTTCTGTGAAAGATTTATGTCTTTCTCTAATCATCCAACAGCAGCTGAGGAGAAGTTCTCCAGACCAAGAGCACAGCTTTTTAAGTGAGGTGCTTGCAGAGACTAGCTTCAGAATCTCTTAAAGATGGGGAGAGAAGCCCACAAGCCATGTTAGAGCTTGCATTTGGAAATAAAGCATTCACAAGGCCTGCAGAACAAGCTCTAATATGTTTTGGATTTGATGCTTTTTCTCATGGGTCTTCACACACATTGTTCTTCAGGGGAGGACATGGGGGCTGGTTAGGGCTCTCCTATCTCATTTGCTCTTTTGAAGGCTTCGTCCTGCCAAAAATTCCTGGGAGGAAGTAAATGAATTCTAAACTTTCTGTTAAGAAGAAGAAAAACTCTGCAGTTACTTGCCACTAGATGTCAGAAAAACTACATGGTTCAGCTGGAGTAGAAAATCTTAACTGAGAGGCTGTTTAAGCACTTGCATAACACTTTGGACGGGTCCCAAGGAAAACAATTAGACATTTGAGTTTATTTTTGTTTGCATGAAATAGTAAATATGCTGTTGGGTCAGACTCTCCTCTCATTGCCCCCAGAGAAAACTGGAAATAAACTTTTTGTCAAGAGTTATACCACCCTGGAAAATAGAACTGCTTTTAGTCTCGTCAGCAGAACCTTCTCATCTAGAATGCTGTGGTTTTCTATTCTTTGTATAAAGCTGGTCTCTGAGTTTTAGGCAACTCTAGCAGAAATGTGGTGGAGGGTGAGTGGGTTGGTCCTGACTCAGCAGAAATAAAAGCTGTTGTGGTTGGGATGCTTGTGCATGTGGAGTAAACATCAAATTCAATGTTTCTCTATATAGGAATATACTTAATTTTTAGTTTCCTAGGATAAAATTGATGACAATTGAAAGTATTTATTATGAAGAATAATGTCTGAAGCCTCCTACAGAATTGTGATGAAGTATATGCAGATTCACCTTAAACTGTGTCCCTAACTCCACAAGACAGTTCAGCCTTAAGAGGGCAGTTTGCTTTATGGCTACTGTTCTGCTGCTTTACTGATGCAGCTGCAAAGTTTGGTTTGTAGATCTGGCTGCAATTCAATACAAAAATGAGTGGTCAAAATTATATTTGTGAGTTGTCTATAATGTGAACAGACAGGTCATTGTTTTGCACATAAATGCATATGTATCTTAATGTTTTACAGGCTAAAATCCACTTTGGAAACTGCACAGAAGTTCACACTCAGTGTATTGATTTATATTCTAATGTGTGCATTTCTCTCTGGGAGAAAAAGCATGTCCCAAATGAAGAAACAATATGGCTTGTCAAACATGAAGATTTGTGAAGCAGTTCCATATTTCTAAGCTCTTGATATTTACTAGACATACACAGTGTTCAGTATTTGAGGGTCAGACTGGAACCTCTGAAGGAACATTGCCAGGAAAACTAGAAGGATATTAGGCCAAAAAGGAAGGGTCTGAGACATCCAATTTAGTCAGTGTTGACCTTCTATCTAAATGAAAAAATAGAGTAGTCAGTGTGAAGGCAGAGAATGCTGTCTTGCACCTTCCCCACTGCAGCTGCTGACCAGCAGGAGGGATGTGCATCTCAGACACCTCTTCAGAGTCCCTTCTTTTTCCCAGGAGCCTGAAAACAGCAATTGACTGGCTGTAGTTTAGTAAGGAGAATAAATAGCACCTCAAAAGCATAACCTGGGACCAAAGATTCTCACTGGGTCTGAAACTCAGGTAGCTACACACAAATATGAACTGCATTGAAACCTACTTGGAGTTATTTCCCAGGAGGCTTCTCCTTGGGCTTTCTTTTCATCTTGGCAGAGCTGAGGTCAAAGCTCAGCCAACCTTAGGACAGTCTGACATTTATTCCTCCCCAAAAACTCTGTGTGTGAGGCACTGTGTGGTATTTACATTCAGTTATTGTCTCATACACTGACATTTATAGTTGCATTTTAGGGCAGAAGAATTCTACTTAAGCTTCTGCCCCTCACCTTGAGGTGTGTGTGTGTTTGGTTCATTGTTGTGGTTTTTTTTGGGGGTTTTTTGGTTTTTTTTATTTTTTTTTTTTTTTTTTTTTTGGGGGTTTTTTTTTTTTTTTTTTTTTTTGGGGGTTTTTTTTTTTTTTTTTTTTTTTGTTTGTTTGTTTTGGGGTTTTTTTTTGTTTGTTTGTTTTTCTCTCCTCCTGTGCTCTGCTACCCTCTCTCTGTTGCACAGAAAGCAGGGAAACACATTTTCCTATTCCACATGTATTTGCAGTGCACAGCTTTTGCATTGCTTGAAGCAGCAGCCAGATAATTACCTTGTCTGCTGCATAGCAGGGAAAGACTTTATCAACTTGGGCATCACACCCAAGTGAAACTGGAGTCTCCTGGCATCCATGCCACTGTTGGCTGAAGGAATTTGTGGAGGTGTAGATGGGTACATTGCTAAGCCTGGAGCTGTTACAGAAAGCTCTCAGGTTGTAAGCAAATTTTGGATGCAGTAAGTGAAAAAAAACCCCTCACTGATTATTTACAGTGACTGCTTGAATTTATTAATTTTTTTTTGTTGTTATTTCTTGCCTAAATTATTACTTTCTTAATATAATTTTAATAAAACTGCCATTACGGCTGTTCTGTTGTAACATTTGCTAGACATTTGCTAGAAGACTTTTCCCCACTGTTGTACAGATTTTTTTAGTGAGAAACCTGTACTAGCTTTGCAACAATATATTTAGAAATGCAACTTTACTCAGAGGCATTTGAGGGTGGGACATACAATCAAATTTTAGCATTTAAGCATCTAATTGGAGTGCTCAGAAATACATCTCACTTACCATTTGCACATTCAGACCTTCTACATTTTGAATTTTACCCAAAACCTGCAACATGAAAGCCTTCTTTTGAGAACCACAAATGTATTACATGGTGAATACACAGGGAGATGTTCTACATGGTTTAAATGAGAAAGCTTCAAAATCTGTGTAGCTGTAGCTTCCAAGACAGAGTGGAATTGCTTCTATTCCAAAGAGATCTGATTTTCATTTGAAGATTTGTAATATTCCATGATGCTGTGGGAAACAAAGATTTTCTTCTTTTGTGCCACTACACCCATTAAATCCTAACCAGAGCAGTGTCCTGGGTAGGAAATAAACTGTTGCATTTGGAGTTCCTTTACACTAAAACAGATGTTTCTTCTTGGGAGTTTTTCATTTGTAAGGACAGTGTTCTGAGCCTATTATTAGGATCTAGATCCAGTTGGCAGATGGTTATATGAGGTCTCATTTTGAAAACAATCTTGTTAAGTGTCACATTTCTGGAGTATGAGTGCTCACATGTATATAGACACACACATGCATGTGCTTACATTTTGTTTGTACATAAAACCTGTTGTTTCTCCTGGTTAGCTCTTAATTGTGCAAAAGTGACCTGGCTAAAATAGAAATGAACTCTTCCCTTGTATTAATATAGGAAATATTAATATAGGAAAATATTAATATAGGAAAAAAGAGGAAAGTTAGTGGAAGCTTTTGTGTGCTGCTTTTATTCATTAAGATGGTCTGTTGAGGATATCTAGGAGGAAATACTCCAGCTTTTGAGTTACAAATTGAATTCTTGACATGATTTTTTGTCTAAGGACAGAATGGATGAAGAAAAGGGTAGTCCTTAAGTCACCCAAATAGAATTTGAATGCATTGAGTAAGCATTTCTTGTTAAAAGATGTCAGTAAAAAGGTGATCTCTTTCAAGACAAGAGGCACACTTAACATATTGTGCATCTTTTTCCAAACCAGTTCAAAGAAGCCAAACTCACATAGATGGAAGATAATCACAACAATCTGTAACTATTTTCAGGAAGAGGTTTTGGGAATAACAAGCATGCCTAAATGTAAAGACAGCAAAGGTTGTTGATCTCCACCATCATGTATAGTAATAGTCTAAGGTTTGGCAAGTACCCCTGAATTCTTTTATGGGAGCTGGCTTCTAGAGGATTCTCCCCTAAAATTTTCTTCTGTGGGAATAAATAAATGCTTAGCTGTACTCATATGAAATGCCATACAACATGATGTGCTGCCCAGAGACCATGCACATGTCTTGTTTAGCACTAAACTCACTCTCTTCTGTATCTTCTGATGTTGTAGATGCACAATAGCCAGTGATCGAATACAGATCCCTTAGTACTGTTAGTATTGTAAATGTAATTATGAAAAATGGGAAAATAGTGCAAAATGGTGAGGTCCATGCCCCAACTTCCTCTGAAGATGCTAATTAAAGGGATGGCAGAATTATAAAAGCATACAAAATCAGTCCAGGAAAATAACGCTGCCAGTAGCTGTTCCTGTGTTAGAATTCTAGACAGTCCCTGGAGATTGTAGAGAAACAAAATTCTGCTATGATTGCAAAAAGAACAGTGACTGAATAAAACCAAGTGAATGCTACTTTCTTTCTTCAGCTTATTTTGTACCCAAGTCAAAATTCTAAATTTCACCTTTGTGTCTCTGTGGATAGAAGAGCATCTCACATAAATCTGTTTTGGCAGAAACATAAAATTTATTCACAAGCTTTGTTCAACATATAAAATTTAATTAGATCTTGTAATAATTGTACTTGTTATAAATTCCATTATGCAGAACATTCACAGGATTTAATTATGTCAGCTATTATTAAATTGCGGAATGGGAAAGGAACACATAAAAATTTCCTGCATGTTATCAAGGACACCAGTGGTGATGAATTGCAAATTTTACCCCTGCAATGTCTTTGCATTATGTTGGCATGTAATGGAGTCAATAATTCCTGACAATGTTCAAAATACTATTTTCTCAGACCTTACAATTCTATAGCTGCAGGAATTTTGTGAATGAAGGAAATCTAAGAGAAATGAAGACATCTAATGCACTCATGCATCCTGCACATGCTAAGAGGATTTGATGTAACTATCCCAGTTGTAACCTGAATCCCTATCTAGACAGCAAATCATTCACTCCTTTGATGAGGAGAAAAGAAAAAAAAAAACCCACTGTGGCTGAAGATGGAAGAGAGAAGACAAACATGTAGGCTGGGGAATAGGAACAAATCAAAGAAGTGACCATGTCTATCAGATTACCTGAAGTGGCTGCCCTGCTCATTTTCTTGGATATCTCTGTGTGACTGTGACTTCATGGGTGCTCTCAGACACCATGGCTGGAAGCAGCTCTCTTAGTCAACTCTTCTAGCCTGCCAGGAGAATGAATGAATGGTTTCCTCCCAGCAGAGGTGGATAAGGTTTTCTGCCTTCCTGCCATACTCTTACAGATGCTGTGCATGGCTGTTGGTCAGCTTTGACATGTTTCTTCTTGCAGCTGCCTCCATTGGTTGCCAGTGCATTCAGGCTTAGTTCATGTGGCTGTTCCATGCATTGAGATCAGGAGTGGAAGCACCTGTGTGAACAGAAATGTAAACGCAACTCCTCCAGCAGGTTCAGAGGACACCCCTTGCTAACAGGCTAGAACACTTGCTGGTGTGTTCAATAACACTCATTTGCTACTACCAGCTTAAAAAAAATAGGTGCAGGAGACCTACTTAAAAAATGAAGGAAAAAAAATGGAAAACCAGAAGGTATGTGTAAAGAATGTACCTGAATCCAGGAAAGTAACACCAATGGAAAGGATGGTACAAAGGAAAGTGGTTATGTGTTGGAATTCAGCAAATTGCTAACAAGTAAAATAAATGATAATTTTCTGGATGCAAAGCAAAACACTGTAATGAAGAACAAATTATAAATAATTTGCTTCTTCCCCTCTTTGCCAGGATAAGTAAACATGAACCAATATGCCAACTTGTTCCTGCCATATGTTTTCACAAGTGCATTTCTGTTTGGTATGGAAGAGAACCTTTTCCATAGTGTGATCTGATTTTTATACTAATTCATGTGACTTTAACCTAAGATCTGATTACTTCTTGGAAAAGGAAAATTAAGTTACTGAACTGTGTCCTTTGTGGAAACAGAGAGGACACTGTGCTTGGATTCTTCAATTGTTCCTGTAGAGGGTTTTGCAAACCCTTTGAGATCTACACCTTCCCTCTGCCACCCCGTGGAACTGTCCTGATCTTTTTCATCCTTTTAAGTGCTGGAAGTGGCCTTTTGGCTCACATGAAAGATTGATCTATGTAGATCAAATGTTTCTGCTAGGCCTGTTTAGCTCATTGTAATAATAAACCACGAACCGGGTCCAAAAAAAGTGCCTTGCATTTCAATTTGTTTTCCTTTATCATAACTTAAGAGATCAGAATGTAAGATGAAACACAGATCTGCTTTTGTTGGCCTGTATCCTGGGTGTATTATGACAAGTGAATTATTGCAGCCTTTGTGGGAACACATGATGAGGTGTATTGTGGCCCTGAGAGTCTGTAGAGGTCTGGGGGAAGGAGGAGGAGGTGTAGCTGCTTGTTCTGTGAGTCGTGTCGGGACGCGCCGTCGCGGTGCACCGAGTCTGCTGCGGGCAGTGCAGGACTTCAGTGACAAACGAGCTCCTTCCTGGCCTCTTGCTGCTGGCTTGAAATATTAGATGGCTGGAAAGGGAAGCTGTGGGACAAGCCCTGGTGCCACCAGCATCTGCTGCTCTGCAGTGGGTGGCAGTCGCCTCCCAAAGCAATGCCTGCTGAATGCACGTGTCCCAGCTCTGTGCTGATGGGGGCTGGAAGAGCAAACCTGTGTGCCCGAGTCCCAGCTCACACAGGCAGGGAAGCCTGTGGGGTTGGCTGCAAGAGTAGCAGGAGCCCACAGCAGGAAGGGGTACAGCTACCCTGCCACTGTAACACTGGTGTTGCACAATTCACTGTGATTTTAGGTGTTCCGGCAGCCCTGTTACCCAAGCTGCTTATTATTTCCCACAGTAAAACTCTGGCTTTTGTGTACCACAGCATGTAGGAGATTTTTCCATGCCTTGGGCAGGTTTTTCTGAAAACATCAGTCAAAGCAGTTCTGCTGTTTATGAGAACAAAGACAAAGGGTAAACAATGCACTGGTTTCCAAAGCTAAAAAAGGTTAAGTAACCTTTTCCTTAGGAAGTTCAAGTGCCTTGGAGCTTTGCAGTAGAGGCTCTTGGTTTGGCACTAGAGCTGCCTTTCTGTCAGGGATGTGTTTTTCAATCCTTTGGGGAAAACCCAGTCATGCTTTGCCAAGTCATAAACAGTTGACAAATTGCAATTTATTCATACTCAGAAGAATTTAGCAATGAAGATCTTTGTGGTGTGTTGGAATGTCTACACTTCCTGTGCTGGACAGACCTGGCATTGCATGCTTCAGGGATGCTGCCAGAAGGATTCTGTGGTGCCCATTTCTCACTGCTTGGGCTGTACATGGTCAAGAGGGGTGGGCACACCTGTCTTTCTTGTGAGTCCTCTGTCCTCTGCACCCAGGCAGGCTGGAAGAAGAGCAATGATATAGACAGAGAGACTGAAATCAGGTGGAGGGGCTGACTTGCTGGGATGTAGGGTGAGAAAGGGACTAGCTGGACATGGTGATTAGGACGAAATGCTGGAGAAGGGAGGGTGCTGAGGAGGTAGTGGGTCATGAAGTCAGGTGCAAGGGGGTGTGTGTGTGGGAGATGTCTACTTGTACTACCATGCAGATACATTTTTTTCAGCAGAGCAAATTAAATTCCTTCCAGAAGTTTATGTTCCTGTTTGATGTCAGCTTGAAAAGCAATATCTAGATGATACTGTATTGTTGATTTTGTTAATTATTTTTATTCTTCTTCTACTGGTAGTCCATAAGTATTCCTGAAGGTACAGTAGTTAAGTTTTTTTATTACTGTTTCTATCATTGACACATATGTGACTTGTATAACAGATGTAACAACCTCTTTCTTGTTTTGGCCCCTTTTGGAAGCGTGAGATTACATTCATACATTACTTACTTGGTTTATAATCAACCTCTGGTAACAGCCATATCCACTGCTGCAAGAGCATCACCAAAGAGCAAGGCTATCAAGTAGAGCGTGTGGGATCTGTAAGGATAAAGCACAGGCACACATTGCAAGAGGAAGAATGGACAGGACACTGCACATGCTTTGCAAATGCTTTTGTGAATTTCTAGCAACATGGATTCTCCTCCCACCCCCACATTTACTCAGGACACCTGCACACTGCTGTGTTTATTTTGTGTAGGCACTAAAAGCTCAAACTCGTTGCTCAGTGTTGTGTTTCACAGGGCTGTTCCAGCAATCCCTAGACTTTGGTCTTTGGAAAGACACCTCCAGGCTTTTCTGTTCTGCTTTGCCATCCTGACATCTTATAGCTCTTAATGTGTGTTTGCCAGCCTTCTCTTGGCTACTGGAACCCCCCCCTGCCAGCTCTGCTTCCCTGGGCTGTGGGAGAAGCAGAGGCTGGCTGTGGGGAGCCGGAGCAGACGGGGTGGGAAGAGCTGGCACCAGTGGCACCGAGGGGAGCTGGCTGTGGGCAGGCTGAGCTGGCACGTTGCTTACAAGTCTGTGGGACCGTGTTCAGACAAAACAGAGCCTCTGCCAATTGTAGCTCTGTTTTCTTGCCTCCTGCCTTCACGGGTTAGGAATGGAAATGAATCCCTCTGCACAGTGCCCTGCCTTCCTGTAGCTCGGGGGGGACTCTAATCTGCTACCACTTCCTGTGGCTAGCTGTCTGACAGTTTTCAGCATCACTTTTAAAGACATTTTTCTTTTTTTCAAATGCTTCCCTTACCTTGGCCTGACATATGTTTTTGCTTTAAGAGCAAAATAGTTTCCATAGGCAGCTGGTGAGGTCCCTGAACACATGTTCCTCCAAACACAGAACCCTAGAAGACATCAATTCCCAGTAGAAAGGTTACTTACATACAGCTGCAGAGCACTGCCTAAAAGTTTTTGGAAAATAATATTGTAGTCAGCTGACATCACTTAGTCACATTGATTAGTTTCTTGTGCCTGATTACTGAATGACCTGAATAAAGACAAATGAGGCTCCTTCGAAGATCACATCTATATGCACTTTAGTAACAACCAGAAAATAAATCATCATTTGTTTCAGAGCTACAACCAGGGAAAATGTCCCCGGGATATAACCAGATTAGCTGGGCAGTATTTAAAACAAATGTAATTACAAAATACATGTATTGTAGCCAAAAGTATTGTTTGAAATGAAGATTCTATGTTTTCCAGTCTTAAGTAACACAGGGAAAATGTTCTTTATGGAAAGGAAATAAAGGAATTAAAGAGACAAAGGGAGCTTAGGAAACAAAACCACATCCATTCACCCACAAGTTTTCTCTTTTTTTGAGTGCATGTGGAAGAATGGGCAGGTTGTAAAATCAGAAGAAAAGAAAGTGTTTCTTCCTGAGAACAGGCACTGGATTTGGGTAGACTGATCCAATTACTGGGTCTATAGACAGAAATGTACTCTTTTCTTTAGGAGCACTGTGGCTTCCTCTTGCACCCTGCCTGGCTGTGCAGTCCATTAGCCCCATAGCACACGTTGGGCTTTGCCAGACACAGTGCTGAGCTTCAGCAGCAGAGGGTGGAGGGGCAAACCTGCCCTGCTCTGTCATTTGGCAGGGGACATCTTGGGAGCATGCTTTGGGATCCTTTCTGTAAGGGAATATCTGACCTGGCTATTTTGAAAACCTCTATTTTTCATTCTTTCCCTGCGTTAAATAAAGCCATTTGCAACAGTCTACTCACATGCTGGGTCTTTCCTGTCCCAATTGTATTTTTAAGTGACTGTTTGGGCCAGGCAGCACTGTTCCTTTTTAAGTGTAGGACTTTTGGTTTTCCTGTTCAGTTTCTTGTGGTATTTAATGTTTGCACTCACAGTATAGACATGAGTCCCTAACTAGAGTCATAAAAAAAGGAAAGAGAAAAAGAGAAGTGTTCCCTGGATTGCAGTCCCAAAGAACAGGAGGTCACCCTACGGGTGTGCACTCTTCCTGCCTTCAGGTTCCATGTAACTTGTAATAACCTAAATTTCCACGTTGGCAAAGCAGGTCAGATCAACAAATTACAGCCAGAGTGCTTGTGAGAAGGTTCATGGCAGCATGATTTGCTCCTTTCTCTTCTCCTGCCCTCTCTGGTGCTGGAGAATGAGGGTGGTACATGGTTGTGCTTTCACGGTGGGGTCACAGTCAGTGCTGCAGCAACTGCTTTGGGCCATCAGAAATTGTAGGACAGCCATGCTTGGCTTCCTCCTTCTCTCTTTTCCTCTTTTCTGTGCTACCCTGAATGGAATCAGAAGTCATTCATAAGTCATTGTGTTTGAATTTCTGCCCCACTCTCTCCAGGGTTTTCTCAGTCTGACAAGCAACAGCAAAGCCTTGCCTACTTTTTTTAACCATGGGGTTTTCCATCTACTTTTTTTCTTTCAGGTTGCTGCTGGTGGGGAGACTGAGAGCAGTCTAGCTGAGATCAGAACTACACTGGGATGATATTTTCAGTCTGTGACAGAAACTATGACCTAGAGATCTACACACTCAAACATGAGAGCTCATAAATGCTGGTTCAAACCATTGGGACAGTACCTTATGCTTAAAGTTAGAGGCTTTGCTCAAGAGGCTGTAGCCATTGATAGAAACAAGTGGTTAGGAGCATCTATAAAGGTGTCATTACAATTTTTTTTTATTATGGTATGAATGATTTTGATTTGAAAAGAAGCTATGAGAAGGCAGGGTAGTATTTTTCTTAGCCTTCTGCTACAGAGCTTCATTTTCTTTAAAGCATTAATTTGAAATCAACAGAATGTGGGTTTGTTTTATCTGAAGATAATTTAGGAGTATTAGTAAAGATTTGCTTGTTATTTTCATATTAGGAATGTGGTATTAAATTGCATGAGGTCATTTTACTTTTAATGCCAAAGTTTCATGTATTTATCTTTAGCATGTCTACAAGCTGGATAGTAATTTTTGCCATGGGCACAGGCAACATGTCAGCAGCCCAACGATCCATTTCAGAAAAACAGATTTTCTTCCCTTATTTTAGAAAGAATATGGATCTGCTCAACTCTTTCTATTAAACAGAAGCCAAGGCTGTGGAGGAAATATCTATAAGTTTAGTATTTTAAAATATTGGATTACGCTAATCCAATGTCAGTTTATCTTTAAATAAGAATATGTCACAACATATCTTTTGGACAAAATGGCAGATCCTGATTAATTCTGGAGTAATGTTTCTCCTCAGTGGTATCAAACCTGGGTTCCTTCAGTCTCTTGTTGAAAGCACTGAGATATGTAAAGAAAAATAACTGGTAAAATGTACCACAGTTTCTCAAAATGAAAATCTCCAGAGAATGGCTCAATGGCTTTTCAAACCTCTGTAAAGAAAAACTGCCAGCCACTTTGAGATGAATACTTGTGTTTTAAACTTATAAATGAGATTGCAAGGTGATAAAATCTGCAGGATGATTTTCAGACAGGAAGCTGAAATTCTTGCATCTGAAGTGCTAAAATTTGACAACCATCACATGTATTTTTAAAACAGGTGTGAAAAATCACAGCTATCTGCTCTCAATAAAGAAAGAGCAGGAAATCCACAATAAAGCAATAAAACTATAAAACTTAAAATATGCACGTGCAGCAGGTGCTGATATGGACAACAATATTTGAATGCAATAAAATGTCTCACTATTGTGCAAAAAGAACTGCTGCCAATATATGGCATTGGCTATATTCTGCCCTTGACTAGAATTAGTTCAGATATCCAAAGCTAGCATATGTTAGATAAAGAGAGAAAATTTATTTAGGGAAGACAATGGAAAGTGTGTTCTGGTTCAAGTCACTTGCTTTACTCTGTTGAGAAGTCTCTTTTGTTTGGGGGTTTTTAGCTATTTTTTTCCTGATGGATGATTCATCTGGAATGTGAATTTTTCACTCTTTCATTCCCAAAAATTTTGTGACAATGGTTAGCTCCCAGAGCTGCTAGTGAGGCGAGGACTGTATGCATCTCACCCACCACATGCAGCAAGGGAAGCAAACAGGCTTTGGTTTCCTTGTCTGTGTGAGCTCTTTCTGCCCTGCTCCTATTTAGAGCTTGTCTGCTTTCCTGGCTTCAGCAGCAATTGAGAATGGAACTTGGCACATCTTCTGGCCTCCTTCTTTGGGACACAGGATGAGTGGTGTGAGAGCACAGAGGAGATCCACCCAGTGAGCATCCAGGTCAGTGATCAGCCAGCTGCTGAGAGCTGGACTTGGAGGCATGAAGATCTGAACCCTCCTTGTATCCCTCTCTGAATTTGTATTAGTATGTAGCTGGAGGAAAAATTATGGACACTGAATAACACCCAAAGGAAACATATTAGATATGGACATTGAGTAACACCCAAAGGAAGACTGAAAAAGAAGTCTCAGTAATAATAAATAACCTGCAGTCTTGCTATCCAGACTGATTAATCACCACATAAAAACTGTTAAAAGTGTGACTGCAATCTTCAAATTGTCCTTGGTACTTTTTCTTCATGGCACTGCTCACTGAAAAACAATTTCTTTGTCCACACCTGAATTTTCTGGTCTGACTGTGAGAATCTGTGAAAACATTTTTGGTTTTAGAAATAATGGTGGTGTCAAACAGATGTTCCCTAGCAGATCTCTAATCTAGACTGCTCAATTTCTCAGATTTATCATCTGATGCAATATTCAGGTGAATAGCAGCCCAGGATCAAATCAAATGTTGGTGCAAAGTGCAGCTCTGCACATGGGGTAGGAGCAGTTGCAAATCTTTTGTTCATAGATTTATATGGATTTACAGTATATTTACCTTAAGAAACCTCAATTATGTTTTAGGCTGTGGAATCATCTAGATCCCCTAGGCATAGCTATGTGTCCAATCTCTTTCTCTACAACTCATTCTACATTCCTAGGCTTGCCTTCTGGGCTGTAGCACGGGGGGATACCATCACCTCAAGTATAACCAGACACCATAAAACAATCAGATTTTACAGCCCCTTGGTCTTGGGTGAAGCAGCAACCTGCTCACCTGTGTTCACCTGTGTAATTCCACATGGAGGCAGTGCCAAGATGTTCACACGAGTGCTCCAGTATGAATCCCACCTGCACATGAGGCTCCACCCATTTGTCTTCCTGTACCTGCATCCTTCATCTCCCTTGGCCCTGAGTAAAACAAGGCTTTCAGAACCCTTCAGATGGAATTGTTTCAGTGGCACGTGGATAAAGCAGTTTATATGGATGCAGCTAAAGCAGCTCTTATGCCTTCTCACAGATTTTGGTGGGATGCCATGCTCCTGTGAGTGCTGGTACTGTGATAAAACAGCATCTACACTGGAAATTTTTGCCAGTGTAATTATGCAAGGCAGCAGGACCTCTCTGGTGCATACTATAAATAAGACCCTTATTATAAACAGATTGAGAACCACCACAGACTTTTCCCCTCCCATGGATTTATTCATTGTTTCTCCACTACAATTGCCAAACCACTGACTGTAAAACTTCCTTCAGGCCTTGCTTTATTTTCGTGGTGGGCCCCACAGCCTTATCACCATGTGTGATATGCATAATGGCAGTCACTATTGCTTTTTTTGCCGTTCCCTACTCTTCTGCTACTGAAATCCAGCAGCGTTCCCCTCTGTACAGGAGCAGATCTGTGGTTTTTTTCCAATCAGCAAAAAGAAAGGATTTTTAACAAGAAAAATTTGTGTGAGAAGGGAAGTGACACCTTATTAAGAAAAGAGCTTGAGCTGAGGACAAAAGTCTCAAATTTCTATTTTTCCTTAAATACATCCCAAACGCTTGGCACTAGCTTTGTCAGCAGTAAAACATCACTCATTACATTGGACTCCTCTCCAAAGGCTGCAACAAATTTGTTTTCTTTTTCCTTTAAAATGTTAATGTAACTGATGCTTTATTTTACAAGAGTTAGAGTGGCATTGCTGTTTTGGAGCAACAAGCTGGGAAGTGCAATGGTGTGAAGCAACAGTCAATGCCTCTACTGCGGGGTGGGTTTTGGATAGGGGATGTGATGCACATCTGGTCTGCAGCTCCTCTCTGGGAACAATTCTAGTCACACTTTTTACACTTGGCCTGTGTTGACTTTGAAGCTCATTTGACATGCACATTTGAAAGACAGCACTGATGAAAAGTATAGGGCACACTTTAAATTTTAAAAAAAACCCCAAAACAACAACCAAAAAACAGAATGGAGGTTTTTTGCCTGTTTTTTTCAATAGATTGTGAAAGAACATGTATTTGGCTAACCAATTGGAAATATAAGCATTAGGAAAGCTGATGCAGTACAAATCAGTGAAGGTAATAGCAGAAGACCATACTCATAGCTTTCCAAAATCAGCAAGGTGACACAGGTGATATATTTTCAGAAAACAGGTCTATGATGTTCACATCTCATTTTCCATATATTTTCTTTTTTTATCTTCTATAATTCCTGGCATTCTAGTTTTGACACCTTTTTAATTCCTTCCCACAAACATCTGCTGCCTTCTATGCTATTTCTGTAGCAAATTTCCTTTGTGTATAGTTCTCATAAAATGAAGGTTTACCCTTTGGCATAGAGGAGCAGGCTTCCCTTGGTTACAAACTGGAATGTCCACACTTCAATGGATACTGAGAAAGTGTTTAAAGTTCCAGGTCTGTAATGTTAGAGACTGACAGACCTATGTTAATCTAAATTACACCAGTAAGAGTGCAAGACTCTAATTTTGCATATAAGCCTTACTTTGTTCTCTCTCTTTTTTTTTTTCTTTTTTTTTTTTTTTGGTTTTTTTGTTTGTTTGTTTGGCTGGGGAAGAGAGATTTTTTTAAAAAAGAAGCTGTAAATTGGATGAGTAAGTTTGGAGAAAATGAATTGCACAAAGTGCTGCTCTATTGCTCTCTCAAAAAGAAGGGAAACCTACTCCTTTCTCTCAAAGAAGAGAGATGCAGACAAAATTCTAGGTGTTACAGTATGCATGGTTATTGAGAAGCTGAATTTCAAAGAAAATACTGGGTTTTCACTATCTGCTTCACTGTAAGCCTTTATTCACTGCAGCAAGTCCTAAGTCCTATTCACCAAATAATCCTTCTGGCCTTGCTGACTGCTCATTCTAGGGAGAGGCTATTTGCTATAGAGCCATTAAATTACTAGCTTTTGTTTTGCAAAATATATAAGAAGTGCTGAGTTCACACATGGTATTATTTTAGAGGACACCACCTTTTGATGTGGCTGATTTTGCCCATACATGTGGTGGGGTATTGAAACTACTGCAGAATAGAACTCTGAGAATGGTTTCTGACACTTTGAAGCTTTTTTGTCTGTCCTGAGAAATAATTCACCATGGTGGCTTGTCTTAGGTGAAAGGGGGTAAATAAACTGCTGTGCAAGTGCAGCTTTCTTTACTCCCTATACTATTCTTAGTATTTCCAGTGGTCTCTTTGGCATATTCCTCATGAACACTTGTGATGAATACTGAGAGCATAAAAACAAGCTTTGAGTTTTGTCTGCTGGTTTAATTTTTGTCAAAATTCATCTCTCCATCCCATTTGTCTTATTCAGCTTCCCATGTCACATCCAGTTCTTTCTTCTCTCCTACACTAATATTCCTAATGGGAGCTACTGTTACAGCTTTTTATTTTTTGTCTGTGGTGTGTGGGTGAGTGTGTATGTGTATGTGGTGTGTTTCCTTTCAAGCCCACCTTCACTCTTTAGAAGATAGATATTTGGTCTCATCCCTCTTGCCAGCAGCCATCCTTCCAAAACTTCACTCTTCCCATTTTGGTACAGGAAGGGTGAATCAGGCATTGCAGATAGAAAGCCATTTGAATCCCACTTCACATGCCTCTGCTTGACCTTTGTCTTTGAATGTTGTGTGCTGGTAACCAATGCCCTTTGCTGAGTGTGGCAATCTCCTGGCCACCCCTTGCTCCTTTGTGACTCTGCTTCTGTAAAATTCACTTCTGTCTCCTTCTCATTGCATTGGATTTTATTGGATTTGCATGGCAAAGTCTTGATAGTGGAGGGGGGTTACAGGCTTCTCTAAAACACTGCCAGAAACTTCCTCTGTGTCCAACAGAGGCAATGCCTGGGGGCTCCAAGACAGACTTTCCAAGGCCAAGGCTGAGCCCAGCAGTGATGGTGGCAGCACCTATGGGATAATGTATTTAAGAAGGGGGAAAATGTTATTGTGCTGAAGGAATTGCACAGAGGGAAGCAACTCTGCAGACACCAAGGTCAGTGCAGAAGGAGGGGCAGGAGGTGATCATTGATCATGATTTCAGTGGGATTATGTTAAATCTCTAGCAGGAATATGCATCAGCACAGTCCTATGGATCAAGACTTGAGGAACACTGTAACATGAAAAAATTTCAGTCTGACTGAGCAGAGACATCAGAAAACCCATAAGGGTGAGAAATTGAAAGAGTTGGTTTATCTGCTGATTTGTAAGAATGATTCTCTAGCATGTTATAAACCCTGGCCAAAGATGTTAGAGGTTAGTCTGGTTGTAATAATCTTCTTGTCTTGGGATGCTCCAGGTTATGTTGAGGGTCATTCTTGCAGCACTCATTTTTCTCTCTGTGAGAGGTCAGAGAAGGATTTCATCTTTGGGGTGGCTTCCATCTCTCAACAGCTACCAACACCACCATTTTTGTACTGGCTAACAAGGTCAAATCTACTGGTATAACAGCTACCAACACCACCATTTTTGTACTGGCTAACAAGGTCAAATCCATTGGTATAAGATAAGTTGGAAGGGTTATTTCACAGAAACAGACAGACAAGCTAATAGAACAGATTCCTTAGGAAACTAGGCTGAAAAAATAACAATGACCTGGAATGACAATAAAGGGATCTATCTCCAGCACTTCGATTTGTGTACAATTATTTTGTGTGATGCCTTTTTAGTATAAACTTCTTGGAACTGAAATGTCCATGTATAATTCCACAGAGCATAGCAGAATCTTTGCAGTCATTAAACAAAAGGAAATACAGCAAAGTTAAATACTGGTAATTTTCAAGTATGAGGATTTCCACTTAAATGAAAGACACCAAACATTTTAAGGTCAAAGCCAATATAAAATCTCTTTTTTCTTTAAGATTTGAAACTTCTTAAAACAATTATCGATAGTTTAGAATAACTTTTGTGTTGCGTGTCAGTTTCTAATTCTGTGCTCCAGATCTTGGCCTTGGAACAACTCACTTTGATTAGTGACCAATGTTATTTTGAAACATATTTTGTCTACTTTCTCCTCTGTCAATGTTATCAAGTCTTTACATCTCATAAATGATGGGCTTGATATATTCAAATCAATAATGTTTTAAATGCCAGGTATAGTAGCAAGAAATTCAAAGCCATTCACCAGCTATGGTGAATATCAAATATTCAGAAAGTCTAACTTTCAATCTTTAATAACCTAAAAATATCTGCTTAGTTGAAATGATTGATGGTCCTTGTCTGAAAGAGTGTATCATGTCTCACACCCACTGAGTTCAAAATATTACAGCCAGCTTCCTCCCAGCTGGACAAGGCCTTGAACAATAGTGGAATAAATCATGGGAAAAGCCCAGCTTTTCTGGAGGATTTTTTAAGGTATTTTTTCCTTGTGCAGAATGAAGAAACAGGTCATGGGGCCAGGGTGTACTTGAATAGGTGGCAGGGTTGCATCCTGCAGGCCAAGTGGATTTCTCATTGCAAAGGGTTATTCTCCTTATTCAAGCTTGGTTCTGTATGGATTTCAAATGTACAATGTAGCTGGTGACAGAGGTTCCTTCTGTAAGAGATTTCTTTCTAAGGAATGTTGGGAAAGAGGGGAAACAATTTGCTGGCTGCGTTAAGTCAAAGAAAACCTGTGAAAAGCATGGGTCCTGGTGGAATGAAATCACAACTTAGTCATCAAATCTGATGGTCATTTTAGGAATCTACTGAAAAGAAAAGCCTTAATAAGTTTATGTCATAATGCTCATAATGTATACTAACATTTCAGATGCTATTTTATGTGATGGATAGAAACCTAGTCACATTTTGCTTGCTTTGTAAACAGTTTATACCACTGGGATATAAATGAAGAGAAGTATAGGGGGAAACTGTCTTGCACCCTAATTCACCTCTTAAAATTGTATTTGGGGGACTTTGCTTTTCACAGAAAGGAGCAAAATTATTTACTTTCACTTAAGAGGAGTTCTTTACATAAATTACAAAAAAACAGAATTGCAGTATGTTTCTGCTTCCAAATTCTGATATAACCAGTGAGCAGCTGAACTTTTTTCAGATGTGCACCAAGGTAAATGAGAGCAGCATAATATCATTCTTCTGTTTGGTTATTGTTAGACATACAGCCATCTTTTTGTATTGCTTTGTAATACATCCTTGTATGCAACACTAGTACTGGCCTGGATCTAAGGGTCTGGATTCTTATTTCAGGCTTAAAGTATTCTTGTGTTAATCTAAGTTTACTACTTTTATTTTCCAGGGTTTGAAGCCTAAGGACAATGACAACTACAACTCTTTAATGATGATTTAATTTTGACAAAATCAATTGATAAAGAAATAGCTAGTGATTAGACAAATGAAAATGATGGAATGAGAATCATAATTACAACTTGAATCCTGTATGGTTTGCACAGGCAAATTGTCCTCATTTCTTTCATGCATTATCCTACCAAAACTACAGATGAAAATATATACAACTTAAACAATAAAACTGTGAGCTTTATACGACTAAATCTATTTAGCATTATTACAATGCATCAAATCGCCTAAGTGAAACTACCAATAAAAATCTGTGCCACTATAAACTACTGCTATGGACTCATGCAAGCCTCTTGTTCATAACAATCTGGGGGAAAAGGTGTATGAGGGGCCAGACAGGTACACAAATGAGATTGTGTCTGAGTTAGGTGGTTAGTACTTTTATCACTAACTTTGCCTGCCTCAAAAAGTCTGCCTGTCAGATCTTGTCTTTGAATTCTCATCTGCAGCCACAAAATAGATACTTCCTCCCCAGACAAATCCTTTTACATTCAAACAAAGTGGAGCCTGAATGAGGAGACAGAGTCAGGGCTCTTCCAACAATAAAACCATTAGCCCTGCTATATCTCTGCCAGCTCAACAAACAGCTGAGTCAGATTTATTTGCTGGTAGATGGAGGTGACTAATGATATAAGCAGAACTTTTCTGCAAGTTCAGCTAAATGATGCCTAGCAGGAAGGCAAGAAGCATCAGATTCACATGTTAAAAGAGTATTATTCTTTCTAATTTAGTGCTTTGCTCAGTGGTTTAATTTTTTAAAATTTTGTTTTAGTCTTTTTTTTAATTATTGATTTTTTGTGGGAGTTGGTTTTTTTGTTTTGTTTGTTTTGGGGTTTTTATTAGGTTGTTTTGTTGTTGTTTTGTTTTTGTTTGTTTGTTTAGGGGTTTTTGTTTATTTGGGTTTAGTTTTTTTTGTGGGGTGGGGGTGGGGTTGACGGGGACCTAGACACATCCCTTTAGGAAAAGTGTCTACTTAACACAAATTCAGTGGCAGGTATCCATCCCTAGTAAAGCTGTATGCAGTTACTCTGTTTGAGAACAAAAGGGAGAGTGTTCTGATGAAACAGCTCTTACTTGGTTTGGCTAAAAGGTCCAGAATACATTACAGAGACCACCAAGTTTTATTGACTGTACTAATCCTGCTCATTTAAACCCCTTGCCTGAGACTGGCATCACAAAATTTGTGAATGTGTCTATCAAAACAGAATAAAATGAGGTTTTGTGTGGTGATCAGACATGTCTGCACAGAAACTTAAAACCTAAAATGAGTCAATCTCCATGAATTGTGCTGTTTGAACCCATTTTGAAGCCCCCACTGCCTTCTTATCTGGTATTTGATTCTGAGGCTTGAGCTGGCTCTGCTTTATAATTATTTTTGGAGACTCTGGAAGCTTTTAGTCTTTTATCCAGAGCCTTTATTCTTTCTGTCAGCAGATGCCAAGCACTTTCCTCAGGGATGTCCTGTTTTCTCACATGATCAAACCACCCTTTGAATGTTCCCCTGGAGAAACCCATTCTCCTGAGATACTGCCCAGATCTCTGGAAGAGCATGTTGCTGTTCTGCAAAGATGCAGTTGATTTGTCACTCTTCAAAGACCATGTCACTGAAATCATTCCTGGCACATGCAGGGCTTCTCCATGCTGGGGAGGCCACCCATCCCTGTCTGTGGGAACCCACAGCACTGGGACAGTGGCAATGAGAGCACCAGGAATACAGTCCTGTGGCAGGGTTGTGGCTCATCATTTTCTGGTAGTGAGCAGCCACCCTGCTCTGTACACTGACCAGTGTAATAACCCATAAGTGTATATGGATTTTGGAAACGGAAAAAATTGTTTCAAATCTGAGGTGTAACTGTGTATTGTATACTTGCTTACCATGGTGATTATAAGAACTGCAAATAATTTCATTTGGACTGAGATTAATGGTGCACATGTACTTTATTTCTGCCCTTACTTCTTAAATGTGAGCATAATGTCTGTTGCTGAACAGACAGTTCATTGGTTTTCTTGGTTCTGACCTTCTTTAGTTTCCTCATTTTTGAGCTTTCCTTTTATGTGGTTTAAGATAACTGTAATCAGTTTGATTAACATGTTGAAAGCACTTACATTGCAGTGAGTTTTGCTTCATGGCTCAACTCCTGTGTGTCCTGAACTCACTTTTGTGAGCATTGCTGATGCAACAGCTGCTCTGTGGGATGATCCCTGTATTTTCAGCACCTATGTGTGCAGCTGAAATTGTGCTTTGATATTCTTGAATATTGTGCTCTCAGTGTTTTCTTGATTAGGAGATTAGGGAACATAAATCTACAGGCATATTTGTATTTTTGTCATGTCTTTATGAGGGGAATAAATCCTCCCTGCACAGATTGATGATAGATTTTAAAAACATCCCTCTGTTCTTCCTCCTCATACAATTCATCAGGATGCCTGTCATCATAAAGTCTCTGTCATCATTAGGCATTTTTTTCTATCAATGTTAATTTATGTCTTGGATTTTCTTTGAAGGATAATTTGGCAAAGTATTTTAACTGTTTCTTGTTCATTTTGAACTGGTATTCATATCAGTCTAATTTTTTGCACTCAAATTGCACTTAAGTTTACCCAAGTACCTTTTTTTTAATTCTCCTTGGAAAATTATTTGTAGTGTCCCTTAATCACTGACTAAAGAGTCTTAGTTGATGTGAAACAGCATCAGTTGTTTTGTTTGAGTTTTTTTTGCTATATACTTTTCTGTCCTCAAGCTGTCTCTCAAGTTCTGCAGAAATTCTGTCCTGAAATGATGGAAGAATTTTGTTTGATGATACAAATTTGCATTCCTAGCTAGTAAAAAATATACAGGTATTTGAAGGGTATTGAATTTGATAAGTATCTTTCCATTTCCATTGCATTTTTGATCCAGCTGTGAGGCACAGATGGGAATCTTTGAAGTTAATTTCAATCATTTCCCCATGTATCTGCATTTTCTCTTTAGGCTTATAAACCTGTAGCCTTCCTGAGGAAAATAAGGTCATATCTGGTGTATTTTTTTATTTGAGGAAATAGTTGGAAACCTTTGACTTTTTTATAGCTCTTTCTCATAAACTAACCCTGTCATGTGTCATTTGAAAGTGAACCCTTCCTAAAACAGATGTCCCAAGTGATGACTTTGGAGAAATAAGCATATGGCAACACAATGAGAATTCTGAAAATTTTATTCACCCTGGAAAGCAAGTTCTTAATGAGTCAGAACCTTTCTTCCCAATTTATTTCTTTAGACATTTGTGGTATTCTTAGAATTTCACTATTTGATAAACCCCTTAACTTTCTTCCTCAAAGTCAGATCAGTGGACTTAGAACAACATCCAGGCTATTTTAAGTGAGCACAGCCCAGCCAGCAGATAGGACACACATCAGCCTTTTAGTGTAGCCCTGGGCTGTTATCTCTCTAGTTTTGGCTGTGATGAGAGGAGAGCCCCTCAGTCTCCCACAGTGATGCTCTCTCAGGAAAGATTTCTTATTGGCAAGGCAAGGATGGCACTGTGGCCTCTTCCAGGGAACTCTGCAGATGGTGCTGTGCTCAGTGTCACTGATAGGCAGTCAGGGCACTACACAAGGACATAAAATACCCCATGCAATTTGTTTGAAGCAACATTTTTCTCACTGCCAGACTTGTTTAGCTTTCTATCTGATGTGAGAGTGGTGTTTTCTTCTTTTGTTTCAAGGAAAATGGAAAAGCACCCCTGGGCAAGTGCACGGTACTCTAATAATAGTCTAATTTTTTTTTTGTGAAATCTTCAGCTGATTCCAATAATATTCTTGGCCCCAACCCTAAATTTCTTGTAAAAATTAAATGCAGAGAGAAAAATTCAAGCAGCCTCTCTTCCAGTGCAGAGCTTCAAGTATCCTGAAGGTCCTGAGAGCAGCAGGAATAACTCAGTGAGTAAGGCTGGGAGCACACTGGCAGACCTGATGTGTCTGGGGAAGAGCTCCATAGCTCTAGAACTTCCAGAAAACATAAAAATTCACATTTTGCTCTGTGTAGTGCTTTGGGGTAGAGAGATGGACCTAAATCCCTGCTGTGGCCCGTGATCTGGTTGATCTGTTTTGTCTCAGGCCTGTGTCAAATAAGTAACCCTGAAGGGACAGAAATACTTTGGGGCAATTGTAATCTGTGTCTGCTGCTTGTTTGCAAGTGCACAAAGGAAGGACAGGGGTGCAACGAGGCAGGCCAGAGCAGGAAAGGCAGGGGTTCTTTACAGCCCTGAAACTATTTTGTTAAGAGAGAAGAGTGACTCAGAGCCAGGTCCTCAGCCGTGAGATCCATGTTGTTGCAGGGAAGTGGGATGGCCACTGATGCCAACAAGACTGCCTGGCCCACATGGCATGTCCAGCTCTGCTGGTGTCTCCAGCCACAAGCACAGCTTTGATCAATGTCATGGGCCCCAAAATAATTTGCTTTGGTTCCATGTCACTTGGAATCAGTGATATCACATATTCATTTGATTCTACGAAAGGGAGGTAAAAGCAGTGAGTCAGACATATGGCTGAAAAAAAATAAGGATAAAATTTGCCTGACTTTGGGCCTTAGGTAAACATTTTAAGACCCAAGGGCCCAAATACCAAACAGAGTTGAAGATACAGGTTTGCATGAGGATTTAGAATCTTTGGAGTTTAAGTAGAGGACGTCCATGACAACAGAAAAGAAAATCAACATTTATTTAGTGGATACTGTCGAAATACAATGAATGTTTCCTCAGCTTGTATTGATTTTGCCTCTTTCCCACTGCAGATTGCAGATACAGGTCTACATGCCTTTGCTGTATCAGATGTGCTCAATGTTCAGAGGTGCAGGATTTTTGTGGTTGCTGCCCCAGTCACTGTATTTTCAAGGAATTTCTAGATTTATTCAGCATGTTTTGCAGTTTGAGGAGCTTATACATACATGTGGGATTTAAGGGCTTTTTTTAAAACCTTCAATGTAATTCAAACAAAGGTCTTGTACACTAAAAAGTATAAACAGCATACTTTTTGAGCTCCAGGTGTTTCCAGAGGGAGGTAGTGAGAACCTAACAATGTGAGATTGCATACACCCACAAAACCTAGCATTGCACCTGGGCATGGTCTCTACATGATGGTAAGTATATTTTAATTCTGTTTTAAAATCTATCCTTCACAGAGGCTTCTTATTCTGAACATATGCCAGGCCTTACAATTGAAAAGTAGTGCTGGGTTGATGCATAATAGACACACTAATGTTGAAGTGAGTGTTCAATAACAGGATTACAAAAATAGAGGTAGAGCTGATGTAGATATTACAAGAAAAGAACCTCAACAGTTATAGATCTCATCACAGAGTATGTTAGAAGACCTGAACCCTCTTCATTTGGAACATTCATGCTGTCAATGGAAATTAATAAAACTAAACCATCACAAATAAAATTACTAAATTCACTGATTAAACCATATCAACCATAATGTTGTAGTGGGTCTGCCTTATAAAATTGTTACAGATTCCTGCATAGGAGCTAGTTATTTGAAATCTTTGAACTTACAGAAGTGGTTGTCATTGTTTTCCTGCTGACTGTAGGCTCTTGCTCTATGCTCATGACTTAACTAAAACTTAAGGGCAGAAATCTCAAAGTGTCATACCCCAAATCAGTATTTTCCCTTCTCAGCTGTGGGAAGTAGGTCTGTGGAGGACTTAGGTCACTAGGCCAAAATCTCAGAGGTCTCAACAGAATTACTAGGAATAGAAATGAGATCTTCTGGTTCTACTCATTTTTATAAGTTTCTGTGTGGCTGTTTTAGAAGAGGTTGAGCAATGTCTTCACTGTTTTTTATTGCAGTGGAATGTGCTGAGAGAACAGCCAAGGCAACTTTATCCCACAGCAGCTCTTAGCTCTGGTGCACCTGTGTTCAGCCCATATAAAACTGAAAAGAATAAAACCTAAATTTTGAGTGCTTGATCTGAGACACGTCAGTACTTTGTTATCTTTATGAGTCTCAAAGTTTCCCAACTTGTGCACCCGAAGGGATAACTGAAAAGAACTGGGGAAATGGTGCAGAATGAATCCTATCACCTGCAGCTAGAGCATTTACAAGCCAAATTTCACGACTGCTTTTTCACATTCAATGAATTGTAGTGTTGGTGAATAGGATAACAAAAGCTAATTTCAAGATGCTAAGCTAGGAAAACTTTGTGAGGCATGGAGTTGAAAGCAATGGTACATATCAGTGTTAAAGATTAATGTTTATTAAAACCAATTTTTTATGCTGATCAGAATTAAGTAGTAGATCTGCTATGTTTACTTACGTGTGACAAGCTGCAGCTAAGCTAAAGACCCTTGAACACTGTACAAAAGAATGATTGATATTTTTGTTTAAAAAAGATAGTCCAAACCTGAACTCTTTGGGAGTCTAGCCCCTGTTTTGAAAAGGGGCTGAAAAGGTTACCCCCCAGCCTTGTCCCCTGCAGGTTGGGACAGGAGAGAAAACAGGAAGTTTTATTCATCTTAGTTTCTCAATTTTCCAAGTTACAGTCTCCAGCTGTTTCCATCAACTTTGTTTTCTGAAAAAAAAACCCAAACAAAACAAAACAAACAAAAAAAAACCCACCAAAAAGACAGAGAGAGAGAGAGAGAGAAAAGACTTCTATGGATTTCTTTTGCTATCTTTAAGTGATTCTTTGTTGAAACCTGCATTACATTTTTTCAATTATTCCAGTGTAGTTTTCTTTCTTCTTTTCCCAAAACAAACATCTCTTACCCAGCTTCTCCTCATCCTGGAAAAAAAAGAGATAAAAGCAAAATAAAAGCAGCAGGCTAGTGAAGGGAGAGAAATGGTGTCTGCAGCAAGAAACATGCAAAGCCAGACATCGAGTCTGTCACAGTGACAAGTGAAGACCTACCTGCAGGCAGACAGCAAGGGTGCCTTCACTTTGCCAAAAACCAGCAGCATTTTACAAAACATTTGCAGATAAAGGCTGACCACAGCACTCAGCAGGTAGGGACTGAGGGGCTGGTGTTTTGAGTGGCACTCATCACATAATCTGCACCCCACTTGCAGGGCAAGCTCTCCCAAGTATCTCTGTTCCCAGATGTGCATTGACCCTCAGGGACTGTGACATGTAGAAACTGGCTGCCCTCAATCTTTGACCCCTTTTATATGGGAGCAGGGCAGACACCCCTGTAAATGCTGGGGATCAGTTAGACGTCCTTGATGAGGTGATTGAAATAAGTGACTCCTGTTCCTTTCTCCCTTTCTTTGCAGCTCAGGGAAGTGAAACTATTGAGTGTTTTTCAGAAGGTATCTGGAGGTAACTGTCTGAACTGGAGTGGGATACTCTGCAGAGGTGCCTTTTAGTTTTGCAAGTCCAGCGTAAGTATTGAGGCCATGTGGCAGGAGGTAAAGGAGCAAATAATATTTATAGGCAACTGATATTCCAGTATTAAGATCAAATTATGAATAGGCTTGGATAAAAAATTTAATACAGTATTCAATACTTTGTCTTTTGTTGTTTTGTTATTTTCTGATTGATTTTTAATGCTTTATATTAGCATGATCCATATCCTTCATATGGATCATCATATCATCCATACAGGGTGTTTACACAGTTGGAGATATAATGCCAGGTTTTGTACAATCAACTTTTATTTAATTTGGAGATAGATCTATTCTTCTCACCTGAAAGATTTCCTGGTTTTCAGTCACTTAAAATTTTGTGGAACTTTCACCATTTCAATGGTAAGCATCTGCTTTAGTCTGATTTCTCCTGGAAGATTTCTGTAAAATTTTCAGATGTTGCTAATAATGAAACAATGGGGAAAGAGTCTTTTGTTGACTAAAGATTTTCCAAAGGAAAAGTGATGAGTTTCAAATCAAAGTCCAGAACAGGAGCCTGATGGAGAAACTAAGTATGACTGAATGAAGATCTGTAGGTCTGAAAAGGGTACTATATGTATATGAGAAGAAATGGGACTGGCCAAAGGGAAAGATAAGGACCTATCAGGGCTGAAAGAATAAGAAGAGCCTGGTGGAGAAATGAGCCAGGCATTGATATGCATGTTCCAGCTCCCTGGTAGTGGTATCTGACACCTATCACCATTTTCTGCCATGCCATTAGCCAAACTGCAGAGGTCTGTGCAGTGCCTTTTAAAGACTCCATCAACCTCCTGGTAGCCATTGTGAGTAGCAGGACATTGTCAAATTCGGGGATTTGTTCCTGTTTTTGAGAAACAAGCAAAATACCTGCCAATTGATTAAAGTATTATCAAGGATGAAAACTTTGGTACTTTTTGTGTTTATGCAAGTTGTCTTTCATGAGAAGGTTGATTCTATAATCAGGACAGAGAGTTCCAGGAACTGAACATGGTTAAAGACACCATGAGACCCATTCCCATTTAACTGGTTCCAGAAATGGGGAAGAGTATAGAGAATGAGACAGAATTTAGCAAGAGAACATATGGCAAGGGGGTGATGTTCTAGCCTGGAAAATTGGATACTCTCCCTTTTTCTGTCAAACAGCTCCCATGTGGTGATAGCTGAGTCACTTGAGCCAATCTTTTCAGAAGCTGTCAATAACTTTACATTGCTTTTATTCTTAGTGCAGGACTTGTAGGCGTGCTGAGCTTTCTCAGCTGCAGCTGAAGTCAGGGAAGTCATGCTCCAAACACAAAATAGTACACAAAAAAATCTGGTTTTGGGAATTTAAAATCTTGTCCAACATGGTAATGTTTGGCCTTACTCTTCCAGGGAATAGGAAGGGATATGGCCAAGCCCTCTCACTTTGAAGTGATGCTGTGCAGGAAGTTCACTGTGAAGCCCTCTTACAGCAATGAGGGATTCTGTCTTCAGAGCAGGTTGTGAACATTGTGAGGGAAACAAGGCAAGCATGAGTTGTGTTGAGCTGCAAGAAGAAAACAACCTTCTCATCTCACTAGATGCCACCTTTTCTGCACAGTGTGGGTACAGCAAAGACATGTCTGTATATAGGATTTGCTGAGTCCTGCACATGGGTCATAACACACCCTGCTGCACTGCAATCTTTGGGGGAGTGGTTGGGAAGCTGCCCAGCAGGAAGCTCCCAGGACCTGGGAGTGCTGGTGACAGTGGCTGAACACAAGCTACATGTGCTCAGCTGGCCAAGAAGGCCAATGGCACCCTGCCTGTATCAGCAGTAGTGTGGCCAGGAGGATCAGGGCAGTGATTGTCCCCCTGTACTGGTGAGGGCATGACTCGAGTGCTGTGTTCAGTTCTGGGCCCCTCACGGCAGGAAAGCCATTGAGGTGCTGGAGCAAGTCCAGAGAAGGGCAGTGAAGATGTGAGGGGTTGTTTAGCCTGGAGGAAAGGAAGACCTTACCACTTCCTACAACTGCCTGAAAGGAGGTTCCAGCCAGGTGGGACTTGGTCTCCTCTCCTGGATAATAAGTGACAGGAATAAGTGAGAGGAAACCTTGCGCCAGATTTTCATTGGATATTAGGAAAAATTTATCCACCTAAAGGGTTGTCAAGCATTGGAACAGGCTGTCCAGGGAAGTGGTGGAGCCATCTATACCCCTGGAGGTATTTAAATGATGGGTAGATGGGGCACTTGAGGACATGGTTTAATGGTAAACACAATGGTGGTGCTGAGTTGATGATTGGAATTAACAGACTTAAAGGCCTTTTCCAATCTTAATAACTCAGTTATTCTATGATTGTATGTCTTGCCACTACAAATTAATCCAAATTCTCATCTCACTAACTGTATTCCATGAACATTCAGTAGATCAGAAGGAATATAAATGAGGAAATAGACAGTTTCCCCAGTTTAGTCAATGTCCTGAATGGGAAGACAACACTTTTCTTGCTTGCATTTTGAAAAATCAGACTGTCAGTATCGGGGCAAGAGATCTCAGTCTTTTGTCAGGTCTAACATTTCAATTCCAGCATTTTCTCAGGACGCATTTTGACAAAAACCAAGGCAAGTACACTATGAGAGAGAAGCCACTGAAAAACATACTCAGCAGCACTCTGCCCTGCACTATTGCATGGCCACTTCACAAGCTTGCCTGGAACCCTCCTGAACTGCAGCTCTTTCAGTGTAACAGCAGTGGGCATGTTAGAAACAACTGACTGCCTGCTGAGCTGGGTGTGCTGTTTTAGGGGTAAATAGAGCAATAATATTGCTTTCCAAGGTGACTGTGTGTGAACTTATGTGAGCTGGGTAAAAATTTAAATAAAACCCCTGGGTCACAGGAGGTTCCAGCCAGGAGAAATTTATGTTTTCTGAAATGAGGTTTCTCTGATGCAATCCCATTTAATTTCAAAGAAAGTACAAAGCCCTCTTTTTCTTCCCGCAGCAAGAATTGAAGAAAAGGCATGGCCTGTGTTTACAGCTCAAGTCTATTTTCCATTAAACTCTCTAAAAGCTCTTTTTTCCTTTTTGTTTTAGCTTTTCTCAGAGGCATATTCCTGGCCCTTGTTATGTCTGTGTTGTTGGCTTTTTCCTTGCCACCATCTGTCTCTTCCTTTGCTCTTTTTGTCTCTCTCTCATAGACACCCAACTGATCACAAAACAATGTCCAGTAAAGACCTTCCACCCATGTGTCTTGCAGGTGCCCTTATTTTGGACAAGGATGTGTGCTGGTGGTTGGAAGGAAAGCTTTGATACTTCCAGCTATCTGCTCCCATAATGGACTTAACTGCCTCTTACAAGTGACCATTGTGTAGGTAACATGCACCCTGATTTCGAGAGATTTTACCCCAAGGGTTTATGAAACTGTTGACGAGAAATCAGGCTGTTTCTCAGCAGCATTGAGAAACATTGAAAGCACAGCACTTAGGGCTGTACCAGAGAGAACAAATGTTCTTTAATCTTCTTCTGGTTACAATCTCTGTGCTTCATCTAGTTATAAACCTTATGCCTTTTCTCAAAGCTGTTCTGACTTAGAAGTTTGAAGAAATACACTTCATGCATTTAAGCATTACCATAATTCATTGTCATTCGTTGCAAACTTAAATGTCACTTGTCTTTATTTGCCTAACTGTGAGTTGTCTGAGAAAATAATATCTTGGTGTAATATACTGTTTCTCATCAGCACTACTTCTCCTAGGTGACTCCTGAAGTTTATCCAGTGAATGATGGAATCACAGGATTACTGGTTAGAACTTCTTTTGGAATTCTCTGGTTCAACCTCATACTCACAGCAGGTATATTGCTGAAGTGACAGCAGGTCAGCCACTGGTTTATCTGCCCAGCTTTAAAGACTGTCAAGTATAGAGACTCCTTATCTTCCCTGGGCACCTTTTCCAGGGCTGCTCTGCCCTGCTCCTGGTGAGACTTCTCTGCCCCGTGCAGCAGGCCCCACGTCCACAGGTGCCCTTGCACAGTAGGTGTGAGGCTCTGCAAGTGGGACTGAGCAATGGCAAGGATGATGGTTCATACAGCATGGAGGTGCTGCTGAGGCTAAGCAGGTGTATGCCTTTCATCAAAACCACTTCCATACAGGAAAAGACAGGTCATTGTCAGAGGAGACTCTCTTAAGGGAAACAGAAGGCTCAATAAGCAGCTCTGACCCACTTAATAAAGCCTGTTGCCCCCCTGGGGCCTGGGTTGAAGATGTGAAGAGAAAGCTTCCTACCCTGGTATGGCCCTCAGATTACCCAGATATGGCCCTCAGAAATTATTGATTTCTCAGGTGGGCAGTGATGAAGTGGCTACAAGAAATCTGAGGACAAAGGAGACTTGAGAGCCTTGGGATGTCTATAGGTAATGTGATTGTTGTGGAGAGGTAATGTTTGCAAAGTTTCTTGCTGAGCTAAGCAGGGAGTAACCTGCACATGGCACTGTTTTGTTGACTTTTATAATACAGATAGGAAATGGTCATCTCATTCTAGTGAATAAGTCATGAGTGAGAACAAATACAAAATGATGAGAAGTTTTGTATAAAGCTCACTAGAGTATTTTGTTGAAACACTCTATAGTTTTAAAATGTTCTGAATTTAAAAAAAAAGCATAAGGTTAGATAATTTCAAAGACAAGATAGATAAAACTCATTGTGTTGCAGCGCCAGGACAAATTACTGACCTGAAAAGAAAGTCTGTATTCTCTGTTCAAAGAGCATACAGCAATAACCAAAATTAAGACTTCTTCAGCTCCTCAAAATAGAAAAATCAGACTGTTAATAATTAGATTTTTCTTTGGACTAGCCTAGCATCCAATACTTTCATCCCAGAAGATTTAGAATATTCTTTCTTTCCATTTAAGTCTGAGAGTTTCCACAGGCTTAGTTTCTTATTTGAGACCAAAGCACTCCTGGCATTAGTTTGCTTATATAAGAACCTCATCTTTGATTAGAAAGAGCAAAACAAAACATAGATGTGATGAAGATTTCAAGACATCTCTTTCAAATAAGGGCTTTAATCCCACCAAGAGCCAATTCTCCATGTACAAATAGAGTGAGAGTTCTCCAGTGCCTTTCTGCAAGCTCAGGGCTTAGGGCTCTGCTGGGTGTTGGTCTTTTAGGTCAAACCCAGGGTGTTTTAGTACACAACTGGTTCTACAACTTTTTTGGTTTAAAAAATTTGACTTCTTCTGGAGTCTACAGTTTTCAAAATGGACATTGTCAAATTGGAAGTTTCTTGGAAGAAATATGCAAGAATGATTCAGTCTGTAAAGTTTTCCTTATACTGAGGGATTGAAGAAAAAGTTAACACATTTCTATCTTGGTCTCAAAATACTTATGTAAGGAAATTATTTTTTTCTGGGAATAGATGACAAGTTATACAACAGCAGAAGGAGATTTCAGCTCTGGAATCCAATCCTAGAGAAGATTATGCTTGGAAAATGGTGCATGTTTTTAATAGCAACATTCATATGCTGAATCCCTATTACTGGTGTCTTAGGCATCAAGAATTAATGTCTTTTCAACCATGGCACATTAGCAGCCGTGGGTAGGGCCAGGTGTAAGAATGACTGGTAGAGACTTTGGCCAGAAAATCAAACTAATAAGGTAGCTGCTGACAGCTTTTGTAGACTGACTTTCCTGCTGCTGCCTTGTCTTGTCCTTCCTCTTACTTTCTTACCACTTATTTTCTCTCCTTCCAGCTCCAGTTACTGCCTCTTGCATTGCTTCCTTGGCAACACCATCCTTTACTTCTGTTCTGGCTTTGCCTCCTCATCTCCCACACTCTCAGTATCCCCAGGACTGCCTTTGAGTTACCCCACTGGCTTCTATTAGTTTGTGTGCTACTCTGTAATGCTCCTTGAGCTGCAGTGTGAGGTGTCCCACCAGGCAGGCACACACACTGCTGGCAGCAGCAGGCAGCTCAGAGTGTCTCAAACAAGCTCTTCCTTGTCCATCTGAAGGCACAGAACAGTCCTCATGGCAGGATTTAAACTACATCATCACTTCTGTAGCTCTTTTCTACCATCAGTTTCAGACTGCATCTGGACAGTGTGCAGAAAAATCCTCTTATTTGGTTCTGAGTTAGATATGAACAGTTTATGGGCATATATGGATTTCATAGATAGATAGCAACAGTATCTGTGGCTGAAGGTCACTGGAGGTGGTTTAAGGTTTTGGCTGTATTTTCCAGCTGTTCACGGCCATTTAGAAAATGCCACAAAATTACCCTTCAGAAATCTGTTTGTGGAAAATAGGAAGGGTAGCCAGGCACAGAAACATAGTATGTTCTGCCATATCTACTGCAAAGTAAGGCTTTCTACCACTTTTATTTTAAGCAATGAAACACTGAAAACAAATGGATATAGGAGAAGGAGCAGTACTCTCTGTGAGGTTTTAGCTTTGATAAACCACATTACAGAATCCAGATCTTTCACCATATACTGAGACCTGATAGACCTTCAACATTTTCACTTGTTTTTTAGACAAAAAAATCAAGAATTAAGGCCTTGATAATACAAATACGTGACTGAAAATATGTGTGTTATTAGCATGAGAGTGCTTTTGGCAAGCCTGTTTTTAGTTTTTGCCTGCTCTGGTGTTTTACTGGCTTTCTGCTGCTGTAAACAAGTTTGAAAGTGGAGGAAGATTTAGAAGATAACTAATGAGCATGGATGCTACAGAAAGGAAAAGAAGCTGAATGGCTACTGACCCTGTTCTCCCCTATCAGACAGCAATTGATTTTTCAATTGATTTTCAGTTGATAAAACTGCTTCATCCTATCTGATCCCCGTGGTGGAATTAGGCAGTCAATTCTTGGGAGACCATGTTTCCAAATAACACCCACAGGTGCAAGTGTTTTCCAGCCATCCTTGAGCCTTGTCTGGCTTTCTCCATTTTGGGTTCCCCTGCTGTGGTCTTAGGATTAGTTTTCCTCTTAAATTGCTCATCTGGGTGACATTGAAGGATCTTGGCATTTTTGTAGGCTCTGTGCAATTTTGAGATAAAGTGGAAGGCTGCTTCTTGGAGCCAAAACTGTATGAAGTGGATTTTCACCTCCAGAACAGCATTGCAACTGATTTCCACTATATAATGTGGTGCAATCACAACGTTATGCTTTGTCTGGAGTTGATTCTCCAGCTGTTGAAACAGTATCTTTTTTCATTAAATTAAACCAAACTGTAGCCAGCATCAACATCAAGCTCCAAAAATGTAATGCCTAAGTCTTTTAGGCCAGGTGCTGATCTCTGAAACACTGGTGTGAGCCTAGAGGAATTAGAGTTTTACACTGATGTATGTGAGATCAACAAGCTTATTTTGGGCCAGTGATCTGCTTTCACAGGTGTGCCTTATTTTAAGATGCCATCAAAGTAACTTCTCCCCATCATTCCAAAGCTGTTGAAGATTAAAGATAAGCTTTACTGGCAAACAGAGAAACAAAGAAAAATATGTGGAACAAAGGTTTGCTTTCTGTCTCAGTTAAATGCTAGTTAAGGAAAAAAGCAGTTCTGGAATGCTTCCTTTTTATCAATCATAACAAAATCAAAATAAGCTGGCAGAGTACAATAAAAAGTGCTGTTTCTTAAACAGAAAAACATTCTCACAAGTTTAAGGATAAAAACTTAAAGAGCTGTGTTATGTTCACTTTTTTTTTTCTTTCTTTCTTTCTTTTTTGTTTGCCATTGTGTGTAAATCTTCAGGTTTTATTAAGACAACTGATGTAAGATTTGTTCCATTGCAATTCCTGTTAGCTTAGCTTGGCTTCACTGTGGGAAGTCCTTGGGAGAGTTGGTGAGAAACTGTTGTTCTGGTGGTTGGNTTTGTTTTGTTGTGTTTTTTTTTTTTTTTTTTTTTTTTTTTTTTTTTTTTTTTTGTTTGTTTGTTTGTTTGTTTTTTGTCACAGACACTCAGCAACTGAGGGGAGAGAAACGGAATTAAATTGAAAAAAATGTGTATGAGCATGGGAGGAGTGGAGGGCTCTGTTTTACACTGCTATACCTCAAAAACAGCTGAAGGGAGTTTTCCAATAATTTCCACATACCCTGCACAGTTCATCCCTGAACTGGGACCAAACATGTAAAGGATCATACCCCAAAGGAGAATTTGAAAGG